>CM037631.1:98338800-98386549 GCA_015227895.2 Colaptes auratus | reverse complement strand
CACATCAATTGCAGTATTTAATTCATACATTCAAATTCTCCACCAACAGTAGTTTTACTCTTCTGTACTACCATTTGGTAACAACCCCTGTAACTTTCCTATCCTTAAACTATGATGGGGCTGTTGGAAAATGCTATTTGGACTGTAGGAAAACCATATCATAGGCCATTTGATAAAAAATGTGAATATGGCCCCCAGCTACCAGCTATTGTTTATTCCATTGCATTAATGCAATCTTAACATCCTTTTCCCCTGTTTTTTCCACCCTGTATATAAATTTGCCCCTGTGTAATTTAAAAACTGGAAAGGTGAGGGCAAGGAATTCATAATCCTGTATTAGGGGTTGATTAATCTGAATTAGGTGCAGAGTAAAAGGATGAAGTACGCTACTTCATGTGCCTATTCTGACTTTTCCCAGCCTGTACTCATCCATGGCAAAATGACATATTATCCTGACACATATTTATTTAGATTCTTTCTGATAAAGGAATATACTGCAACCTGCTCCCCTGTCTAGATTAACTGTAGTGTTCCTTTAAAAATGCAAATATCTCAGCAGCTCATCTATTAACAACCCAGAGCCTTGACATACAGGGAGAACAAGGGACTTTGGTGTAGTCTAAAGAGCTGTCATTTCAGTTACTTGATTACTTTTATCAGCAGACAAATAAATACCAACGGATTTCTTTTGTCCATGTGAGACTATTATGGAGCTGGATTAAGCATTATTTTGCACATTGCTCTCTATCTTCCTATTAAGCATAAAGTATTCTGGAACATATTGTGTGGTATGGTTCTTATAGTAACAGAGCAGCTGGGCTAAATTATCAAAGGAGGATGCACAATTAAGCAGGATCTTACTATCACAGAGAGTCAGGTCTGTAATTAAGCCCCTGTCTCCATAGACACATCTGGTCTCTGCCTCTTCACTGTGCTCTGGAATCTGATATTTACTGTTGTTTGCAATAACATTTTGTTGGGGCAGGTGGCGGTTTGTTTGTGTGCACACTGGGCACTCACAAAGATCTGCAGGATGAAGGTATAATGTTAACTGACTTTTAGAGAAGGACTTAATTTACCTTCTTAGGATGCTTAAAATTTCCATTAGTCACATATTTGCTGTATGTATTTACAGGTCTTGAACAAAATCGTGGCTATCTGAAAACAATGGAACAATAGATTTCCATCAGCTTTAAAGGATAATTGACTGTAGAACTGTTTGGGTTTTCTTAAATTTTATTCATTATCTAAACCTAGCTTCTTCACATTTTGAAATTATGTTCCTTTGCCTTGTCACTACTAACTTTTAGTAAAAAGTCATTGTATTCTTCCTTAAAGGCCCCTTTGAGTACTGAAAGGCTGCTATTAGCTCTCCCTGGAGGCTTCTGTACTCCAGGCTACACAATCCCAACTCTATCAGACTTTCTTTACAGGAGAGGTTTTGCAGCCCGCTGAATATTTTTTGCTGCCTTCCTTTGGGCCTGTTCTAACAGATCCATCTTCCTGTACTGAGACTCCAGAACTGTATGCAGTAGTCCAGATGAGATCACTCCAGTGCAGAAATAGGTGGGAGAATCACCTCTCTTGACCTGCTGATCACATTCCTTGTTATGGGCAGTTAATGTCTTGTTGAGTCATTAACTGTAATTTTGTGGGTGTGGCCATCCAAACAATTCGTTTGTGGGAAGTGAATCAAAGGCTTTATAGAAGTCCAGTTAGATGACATCTGTAGATATTCCTCTGTCCATTGATGAAACCATTCATCATAGAAGGCTACTGGATTAGTCAGGCATATATATTCAACTAAGTTAACAGCTGCAGGACCAAAAAGAAATGAGGGTACACACAAATGAAGCAGCACATACATGTCATTATAAACACGTAAACACATACACAGCATTAAGAAGCATACTTTCAGTCTTTGAAGGATATATACATGTACTGAGTTAGTTCCTGTTGGACCACAGTGACATGATTATAAACAAGCCTCTATACACATTACATATGTGAGAAAATACAGTTCTTCCTGAAGTGAAATATTTGCTGCTCACAATCAGCTTTATATGAAGCCTGACAGAAAAAAAGGGGAAAGTTCTCAGCAGTTTCAGTGGTTCTTTGGTTAAGCATCATGTGAAGACATTGTTATAGTGTAAATGGATGAATCTTCCCTTCTGCGTTCAAATAAAAGATGTTTTGTATTTATAGTGGCTTAATAAACAAATAATTGTGCAAATAAACATTAAAAAGTTTGGGCTGATCTTGTCTGTCTAGATCTCACACTCTGTTGTAGTTATAGATGAATATATGCTACAAACATAGGCACTCACTCTCGTTAAAATGGAGCCAGAATAAAATTAGTGTTTCATAATGTAATGAGAAAACCTGAATATTTAAAAATTCTTCTATTTTATAAAAGAGGAGGAAAAAACTGATCAGGGCTTCAACATGTAGCATAGTACAGCCTAATAGGCAGAAGCTTGCATGTTCAGGCCAGAAACACACTGCTGACGCTACACTGTTGTTATGATAATAGTTGCCCAATGCATGCAAAGAAGACTTTGTTAACTGCTAAATGCATTAACCTATATGATGTGATTTTTTTTTCCCCTACCTTATCTGTTCTCTGCTGGTTTTATGAAGAAATCTTTCAGGACTGGGAATATAACATAGTAAAGATTAGAGGTGGCCTTTCCCTCCCCACCCCCCACCCCTTTTTTTTTTTTCCCTTTTTTATCCCTTTAAGAATAATTTGAGTCAGAGATTGTTAGCTGAGAGATAGTCATAACTTGAAGGTCTATTTATTTATTAATTTTTCTTACCATGAGATTGTTAGGATGTACTAACAGCTATTTCATTTCAAGAAAAGGAAAGAGACTTCAAAATGATTATGCCTGCTCAACACCAGGAATTGGGAATTTTGAAAACCAGATCTTTGAACTGGATCAATTTACTGGTGGAAAGTCTTGAACAGTGAAAGTCTTGAACTTGATGCTGTCTCAATAAATATGAACTGGGTAGTGTGCTGATTACTGAAGAAGCATGCTGCAAATGTCCTACCAATGGGCATTATAAATGATGGCACGGCCTTGTGATGTTCGAATGAACAGAATGAAAAGGAATGGAAAGACAGCGATCAAAGCCAAAGAACTGCAACAGGTGGATAGCCAGCATTACAGTGCAGAGAAAGGCTGCACCTACTTCAGCAACCATTTCTAAGATTTTCTCTCCACATCCAGAAATACCTTTCCTTGACAATATTTGTAAGAAGGTAATGGTTGATTTCACACCATATTATATGCAGAATGTTAAGAACAACCTAAACATCAAGAGAAAGTATGCATGATTTTAATGCAATTTCAAAATAGACAAGGTTTGGGTCCAGGGTAGATGCTGGTCTACCTGGTAGTATAGTTAGCCCTACATATGTATGAAATGTTTGACCCTCAGAAATATAAAGGAATTTTTTGGAGTGCAGTCTGAGGCTTTGGGAAGTAAGACAACAGTGTAGACTTACACAGTAGTTCATGGTTAAAGAAGCAGAAGTTTTTGATGCATTAATATTTTACTTTCTGCAAGTAATACAGCAGGTCAGGGACACTTCTCCGATCCTCATGATTAGACAGTGAAGCCATATTGTATCCACTTGCTTAAATTCTTTCTCATCCTCTTCCAACCTTGGTGATACTGTGAGGATTTGTTCTTCCATAATGCTTAGTGTGATGTGCCCCGATGCTTTTTGGGGAACAGCTGGCATAGGGCAGATTGGAGATGGTACTGGCAATTAAGCATGAATAATGACAAACCTTCTTTTCTGGCCCTGTGTAACTTACACATACAGACAAAGCCTAAGGCATGGTCGTTTATTAAAATCACTGGCCATATTAATGTTATCATTTGTTTAAATATAAGGCACATCTTTAAGACTTTCATTGTTTTGTAAGCTGAGGTGCATGTAATATGTTGGCTATAAATAAAATATATCACATTCATTATATTCTATAGCTAGAAGAAAAATACACTGTACACAATAAAAGGATATGCTTGGGAACAAAGATTCCCGTAGTCTAGTGCTGCAGGCAGTGTTTTCCTATTCAGCAAATCACTGAGGGGCCTGTGGCTCATCTGGAAAAAAAAAATCAAACCAAAACCAGAGCAACAAAAAAACCCACCAACCATATTCTACTCATTAATGAAATACTGATAGCCTACAGATAAAAGAGAAAAAAACAGTCTGGAAGAGGAAAGGTAAAAATGTGGTGTACTCAATAGATAGATATATACCATATATACACACAAATAAATACAGTTAATATAACAGTGAATTTATCTTGAAGAAATCAGAGATTTTGGTGATAAAACCAATAAATATATATACATGTGGGCAAATAGCCAAAGTAGTCTGTGATAGAAGGAAGAGGCTACTTTAATAGCTAATCCGACAGGACAGTGATATTATATTCCATCTAACTGAAAATCATAATTTGTGTTTTGAATTAATGGGAAGTATTAATATTGAGGGTAAATACTGCCATCTTATCCTCAACAGAGGTTAATGAGCATTCAAAGAATAAACAAAATGTGCTACTGGAAATAATTTGTTATTAGAAAGTATCATTGATCAACATACCTATTCAATAATATACTATTTGATTTCTATTTGCAGGTATTTATTTTTATGCTTAGTAAGTATCCACACAAAATCCTTCAGGTCTGTTCATATGCACACCCCATGGCCATAGAGCAGGTATGTGTCATCCACTTCTGAGGTCCTTTAACAAGAAAACTCACATAAACATGTTCAGATGGGCAATAAGGCCATGAAGGGCCTGGAGTATACAGTCTAAGGAAGTTGGGGTTGTTCACTCTGGAGAAAATGTGGTTGAGGGGAGACCTCATTGCTCTCTACAACTACCTGAAGGGAGTTTGGAACAATAAGGGAGCCAGCCTCTTCTCCTTGGTGTCAAGTGACAGGACTATAGGAAATGCTTACAAGCTGCATCAGGGGAGTTTTCAGGCTGGACATAGGAAAATATTCTTTACAGAAAGGATATCAACATAGGAATAGTCTGCCCAGGGAGACCATTCCTGGAGGTGTTTAAACAGCTGTGTATGGTCTCTTAGGGACATGGTTTAGTGTTGACACTTCAGTGCAGCATTGAAGGTTGGACTGGAGAACTTTGAGGTCTTTTCCAACTGGATGTCTTCTGTAATTCTGTAATCATGTGAGAAAGCACTGTAGGTTGCTCTCCTAGTAAAAGGTATAAATTCTGTACCAGTAGACTTGCAGAACTGTTATCTACTATTTTGCTGAGTATGCTTTCCATTTGCAGAGATACACCTGAAGTCCGGCATTAATTAAGGCAGATTTTAGACACTTCAGAGAACATGTAGAAAGCAGCTGCCCAATTTTGTAGTCAGTAGAAATATTATAAATCATAAATCTGAGATGCCGTTGTATGTCCTTGAATTTTTAATGGAACTCAGGTTGGTCATGGTTTCAGATATACAATATGCCTAAAGGGAGTGGAGAGGTTTCCTTGTCAGGAAACACTATGGCTACACAAATGGAAAGATGTTAAAGTCACTGATGTCTTTCCATTATTTCAGGGAGATAAATAGTGTTACTCAAACAGTGAGGAACAATTCCATCCCAACCCTCAAAGAATAGAGCTGGAATATCATGCAAATTTTTCAATTTTTATATGACTCATCAATGGATGGAAACATTGCTACAGTGCACTTCAGAATTATGTTTATCATGACACAGTTTGGATGAAAAATTTACACTTAGTTCTTTGCTCTTGAGATTTTTTAAACCCACAAAACAACAACAACAAATTAATCCAGATTCAGCAAGCCTCATTATTTCTACTAAAGGAGGAGATAAATAAACATTTGTGAAAGAAACAAAGGAAGTAGTGTGATTAGATACATTATTTAAGGAAATGGTATATTCACTGAAGCAATCCATTTTTGTTGCTTGAAGAGAATGTGAACATTTTCACAATAACATGCCATTACCTTTGCTATTATTAACATTCAAAAGGACTTGGTCAAATCAGCACAACAAACCCTTTTGAGATCCTAGATATCCTGGAGAGTCTTTGCAGCTGTACACCAGTAGGGGATGCCAAAAGAAAACGTTAAAAAAGTCTTCTTCCATGTAATAGCCGAGTTGTCAGTAATTCCTTTGTGTTTCATATTTTGGCCTATCGTTCTGCAGTCAGAAGGCTGGAAAAGAAGAGAATACTGGTACAAGAAAATGCAGAATAATCATACATCGATCAATATACAATAAAACTTTGTGAAAGAGCAAGCAGACTATTTGCTTGATATGCAAGTAGTGCCATGGAAATTGAAGACTGGAGACTATTGTACATAATAAATAATGTTGGGGTAATAAAGGATCAGTCCATACATATGACTACGTGCAAAATGTCTTTTTTTGCTTTAAAGAACTATCTAGTTTTGTGGTTATGAGTTTTTAAATGCACAAGTATATATTAATTCATTGACATTTCTGCCTGGATTTGACCATTGATTTAGAGATTTCCTATAATTTATAATTTATGCCATATTACTTTTAATATAGTTGTCTAATTTGAGTTATATTTCTATACTGTGTGGTAATTACAATGATAGATTACTTTCTAAAAGAATGTATTGCATTGAAATATGACTTTGCTGTATGATTTCACATTGGTTGGTCTGTTTGTTTTTACATTATTTTTTTCAATTGTAGCATTGCATTCTGTGATGCAGTTGAATTAACTAACTGAGCTAGGAGGCATTCAACCAAAGCACTTCAGTTACGTGGTGCTCAAAATTGTGAAATGCAGCTGCCAGCTCCAGCAGTAGATTTACAATGCAAGCTTTTTAAATTCCCATAAACTGGGATTTCCATAACCTGCTAGGACACTGTGTTACTCAAGATGATCATACAAATGGAATGTAACCCAGGTGGACTGCTAAACAGAACTGTCATTTGATATTCTCAAGGTTCACAGATTTACCTACAAGTGCTCCCTAAGAAGCTGAGAAATCTCCAGTAGGCTCATGCTCTATCTGCCCATCTGGCTATATGGTCAGACATCTCACATGGCAGCAGATGTGAGAATGAAATGTATTGAGTCCCATGCACCTGAAATGCACTCTTATTTAGTTTAGACACCATCACAGCCAGGATTAGAGCTCAATGAAAACAAACAAACAAACAAAAAACAACCCAAACAAACCCCAACACTTCTTTAAGTGTCTAGAGAAAATATCATAAATTGGGAGGAATAATCCTGGGGATGTAATTTTTGCTGCCTGCATCAATTGCTGCCTAATGTGAAGGACTCCAGAAGGAGCTCTGAAGAGTAATCTGCAACATAGCTAGTGGATGTAAAAAGAATCTCTCTGACCCGTATTTTGGTTGATCGGGTTTTTCTCCTTGCTGGATTCCAATGTCAAGAGAATAGTTAGAGAGCAATCACAAGCAAAATACCTCAGAGCGTTTGTTTGCACATTGAATCAACTCATGCTGATAAAAGGTAGAGTTCAGATCACTATTTTGGAGGTGAAGTTCAGTATTGTTTAGTTTTTCACAGGAAGCAGACTTTTCCTTCAGTGGTTTGACAGAAATAAATCAGCTGGAATAAAGGAAAGCTCTAAAAAAACTATCAAATCAAGTTTCTCCAGCATTTATATGCTATTGAAAACTTTAATGCGGAGATGGATGTATCTACAGCAGAGCATGATCTGAAGAATATTTGTTTTCCTCTGAGAAGAGGATTTGGTGAGGTCTTGTCCCTGAACGTGAGGAGATTCATTGTGCTGCTCTCTCCAGAACTGAGAAGTAAAGGTTCCATCTCTCTCCATGCACTTACACTGGCATCAATACCCACATTCATGATGTAATAGTCAAGTTTTACAAGACTTCCTTCATCTCCTCTCTCCAAATCCTCCATCAACTATACCTTGAAGAGCTTGAATGCCTAAATAATATTTCTTCTCTTTTTTTTTCTTCTTTCATAGTAGTTTTGTACCAATCTCAGCAAAATTAAGTTTTGTATGATTAAGTTAGAAGTTTATGGATAGATAACTTGCTAATTTCATGTATATAATCAACTCATGCAGATCATCACAGGAAATACTAAGAAATATCTTTCATTAAAGCATTAGTACATTCTTCATTTTATGTATTAGATCCTTGTCGATAGAATAGAGTAGAGATAGAATAGAGTAGAGTAGAATAGAATAGAATAGATAGAATAGAATAGAATAGAAGTCAACATCCTCCTAAACTGAGGGGGCCCAGAACGGACACAGTACTCAAGGTGTGGCCTACCAGTGCAGTGTACAGGGCAGAATGAATATGAATGCAGGGCAATAATAATAGCACATTACAGATCAATCTACTTCCATTGAGCTTATAAGGCTAACTGTCTCAGCAATATCTATACCTCTGAGAGTTATGGAGATATCAAGAGAAGATGCAACCACAATGAAGATGCAGTTTTTACGCAAAGAGTTTCAAATAAAGAAATTAACTGGATTCCATATAAATTGCATAGCGATAGAGTCAATGTGATTCATTTGTGCATCAGACAGCTTACTTAGTGTCAACTGACTATATATAGCTTGTAATTAGTTTTCAGTGCTGTGCTAATCTAACTTTGGTGTCATAAATACCTGGCAAAATGTGACAAATCTGACTTTGATAGAAGAGAGTACTTTTTACCTTGACATGTCATGCACCATATGTATATGTGTATATATATATATGTGTGTGTGTGTATATATATGTGTGTGTGTGTGTATATATATAATATGCCCTGATACAGCCTGAAATTTGGCAGAGGGATGTATGACAATTTGAGAAAAATGCCATGCAGATGAAACTAATGTCATACAAAGGCTACATTCAATGATCATTTCTATTAAGTTCAAATTATTTTTTCTTGAAGAAATGTGTTGATTACTTTACATCTACAGAAGCTAATCCATTTAAAATTATCCATTGTACACATTGTTTTCAGCTATGCTATATTGCAGTATCACTTTATAAAAGATATCTGTCAGTATGGGAGAGAGGAGTCCTCAAATCTCAAGGATTTGTGCTGGCTTTCACCATATTAAGTTTAGTTCATTATTCTTATCCTTTTCTTCCTGACATCTTAGAAACTGATGAGGTAGGATACACAGAGTACTTAATTAATAAGAGTGAAGAGCCTTTCTTATACACAAATTAGCCACTGAAAAAGTTAAATAAATTGCAAGCTCAGTGCACAATTCCCTTCTTACTAAGGGAGATTAGATCCCAGTTTCCAAACATACCCTTCCTGACACTTCTCCTTCATTTCACCTCTATTTGCTGCTGCTGCTCACAGTATCACAGTATCACAGTATCACAGTATCACTAAGGTTGGAAGAGACCTCGAAGATCATCAAGTCCAACCTGTCACCACAGACCCCATGACTAGACCATGGCACCAAGTGCCACTCCAATCCCCTCTTGAACACCTCCAGGCACGGTGACTCCACCACCTCCCCGGCAGCCCATTCCAATGGTGAATGACTCTCCCGGTGAAGAACTTTCTCCTCACCTCGAGCTGAAACTTCCCCTGGCACAGCTTGAGCCTGTGTCCCCTTGTTCTGGTGCTGGTTGCTAGAGAGAAGAGACCAACCCCTTCCTGGCTTCAACCACCTTCAGGTAGTTGTAGAGAGCACACATTTGGCCCAACTAGGAGCTTTTTCCTGGACAGGAACATACTGAAAATATTACTGGTACAGTAGGAAACAAACTAAAGTAAATATACATTTTACCTCATTTGCATGGCAGCAAAGTCCTCTACCTGGGAAAAAAATGCTATATTAAATGTATTCAAGAAATTAGGTCACTTAGGGGGAAAAAAAATATATCCTGGGAATGTCTTTGATGAAGAATATATTCACGTTAACTGATTCCCTTCTGAAATACATTAAACTCGTTCTCCCTTTAAATATCTATTTATCTACCAATGCAGGCACAATTATACTCATAGCGCTCCTGAATTACCTGTTCTGTAAAGCCTCCAGTGTTAAGAGACTCCATAGACTTGCCATGGATTTAGCAATGCTCCCTCCCCTAGTTATATGAAATTTCATTAATAACTACCTAACTTGCTTATTATTCTTATGTAGTTCACCATGTATACAAGGTACATGTTATTGCATTTGCAGGAAGCTTTTATGGATTTGAAGAGTATTATTGTGCTGGAGCCATATGCACATACCCACCTTGTTAATCATCTTCAGATTAAATAATTCTCACAATACATTGTCTCATAACATTCTTCAAGTTATCTAGAGAAACACAACAAAGATAAGCAGTGTGAAGCTACAGGGGATTTTCTAGGGGCAGCATACTTTAATTCTTTTTATTAGTACATATGGATAGATATTTTCTTTTTATTGGGGGCTAGAGAAAGTTCTTCACAAAAAGAGTAATTGACCATAGGAAGGGGCTGCTCAGGGAGGTGGTGGAGTCACCATCTCTGGAGGTGTTCAAAAAAGGACTGGATGTGGCACTTGAAGCCATGGTTTAGTTGAACTGAGGTGTTAGGTAATAAGATGGACTCGATGATCTCTGAGGTCTTTTCCAACTCGTTTGATTCTATGATTCTACACAACCATCAGCATTTTTCAGGAGGGAGTTTCGATACATGATGACACTGGAAACTAAAAGCATGACTACATAGGAGGTGCTGCTTTCAGACAGCTAGAAAAATAGGTGGTTAGTGATCACTCTGACAATTAATGTGTAGAGATCGAGCCTTGGGAATAGTATTAGCATATTTAAAAGGAAGAAAATGTTATTTTCAGAGGAACAAACATCAGTAAAAATAAAAACAGATAAGATTGTGCTCTTCTTGTCAGAAAAAATGTGGTCCTCCAGATTATAGTATTTTGTCATGGACAGGGCATTCATAAGGAGAGGTGTGTTGTTTAGAAAACAAGTAAGATTTCACATATAATGATGCTACACAAGGCTATGCAATACACAACATTATACAATATGAAAAGAATAAATATTCATTGCAATCTGCCATGGAATTCATTAGCTCTGTTTTGGTGATTTAACTTCAGCTGCTGAAGAATTCATTTTTTTAACCAAAATTTAGTAATTCAGCAAAACTTTTTTTTTTTGATGTCTGCATACCTCTACATATCACTGAAGTAGCAATAAGAAAGGTAGTGAAAGGGAGTCAGGTCCATCTCTCCTTCCTTGTACCTTCAGAGAAATGGGTGATTAAAAGTTAAGACACTTTTCATTGGAGATGAAGAGAGGATGTCCTCCAGCCTTTATCTTTCCTCTTGTAGCTATTCCAGTTTGAATTAATAAATTATTAATTTAACTGCTGAGAAAAAATTGTAATACAGCCTTAGAGGGGAAAGGACACAACCAAGAAACTAATGTTTCCAGTTCAGGTCCCTGTGGGACCTCACCCTGCCACACCCTGCTTCAGTGAATATTCAAAATTCATCACAGAAGTTCAAAATTCAGTAATCCCAACTAAAAAAAATCCTGATTTGAATACTCTTCTATGCACAAACTGACGGAGCAGGGACATCAAGAAGGTGCTCTTAGCTGTCAGGGGAAATAGTCAACAGATTGTTGTCTACTTAAGAGGCAGCAATTTCTGGATGTTTTATATATATATCTCAAGTGAATGGTCAGTACATTGTATTACAGAAAGGAATAGAATGTCTTTGGAATCTTTTCAAAAGGAAAGTCTGCTTGACTCCAGAGCTACTTACCTTCATGATAGGATGCTTTGTCTTCAGAGGGGACTCTGTTCCTGATACTGACTTTTGAATGGCTCATGTAGCTCTTCACTCTGCAGATTTATAACAATATAATTCTTAGCTGTCTTGTCATCCCATGTAAACATTATTAGAGTCTAGTCACTTAACTCATAACTATTCTGTTAAGCTGATGGGCCCTAATGGGGTGCACACACAAATCCTGAGGGAGCTAGCAGAACAAGAGGACACCAGAACAAGAGGACACAGTCTCAGGCTGCGCCAGGGGAGGTTTAGACTGGATGTTAGGAGGAAGGTCTTTACAGAGAGAGTGATTGCCCATTGGAATGGTCTGCCCAGGGAGGTGGTGGAGTCACCATCATTGGAGGTGTTCAGGAGGAGACTTGATGGGGTACTTGGTGCCATGATCTAGTTGTTTAGGTGGGTTGGATTGGTTGATAGGTTGGACGCGATGATCTTGAAGGTCTCTTCCAACCTGGATTTATTGTATTGTATTATTCTATTGTATATTAATGCAAGATGCCATGATCGATCATGGCAACTGAGAGAAGTGCTCAAAAGCAAACATCATCCTTGTCTTCAAGAGAAGGAACACGGAGTACTCAGGGAACTACAAGCCATTCAGCCACACCTCAATCCTGTAAACCACTTCAAGACACATTATGGATGAGAAAAATCATTAGGACTACTCAGAGTGAAGTCATGCTTGACCATCTTGGAAAACTTCTATAAGGAAGTGAGTAGCATGGTAGGTGAGAGGAGAGCAGTGAATATTATTTACCTAGACTTCAAAAAGGCTTTTAACATTTATGGCTCAGAGGAAATCTTATCACCTTACATAAATATCTGAAGAAATGGTGCAAAGAGGATGGAGAGAGGCTCTCTTTGGTAGTGCTAAGTGCAAGGATATGAGGCAATGGGCACAAAATGAAACACATGAGATACCCTCTGAATATCAGGAAATACTTTTTTACTGTGAATGTGAACAGTTCTGGCACAGGCTGCCCAGGAGAGTTCCGGAGTCTCTATCCTTGGAGATATTAAAAACCATCAAGAAATGACCCTGGGCTCTAGGTGTCCTTGTTTGAACATGGCGGCTGGACAGATGACTTCCACGATCCCTTCTACTCTCAATAATTCTGTGATTATGTGATAGCCAATTCTTTTAGAAGTGCATTTCTTTCAAAAAAAAATCCTTATAGAAGTTTATTCTAATTACCAGACTAAGGAATCATAGAATCGATAAGGTTGGAAAAGACTTCAGAGATCATCAAGTCCAACCCATTCCCTAACACCTCATGACTAACAAAACCATGGCTTCAAGTCCCAATCCTCTTTTGAACACCTCCAGGGACAGTGATGCCACCACCTCCCTGGGCAGTGTATTCCAATAGCAAACCATTCTTTCTGTGAAGAACTTTCACCTCACCTTAAGCCTAAACTTCCCCTGGTGGAGCTTGAGACTGTATCCTCTTGTTCTGGTGCTGGTTGCCTGGAAGAAGAGACCAACCCCCACCTGTCCACAACCTCCTTTCAGGTAGTTGTAGAGAGCAATAAGGTCTCTCCCCTGAGCCTCCTCTTCTCCACACTAAAGAACACCAGCTCCCTCAGCCTCTCCTCATAGGGCTTGTGCTCAAGACCTCTCACCAGCCTCGATGCCCTTCTCTGGATATGTTCAAGTGTCTCAATGTCCTTCTTAAGTTGAGGGCCCCAGAACTGGACACAGTACTCAAGGTGTGGCCTAACCAATGCTGAGTACAGGGGCACAATGACTTCCCTGCTCCTGCTGGCCACACTATTTCTAATGCAGGGCAAGAATGACTTCCCAAGCTCCTGCTGGCTCATGTTCAGCCTACTGTCAACCACTACTCCCAGATCCTTTTCTGCCTGGCTGCTCTCCACCCAGCATCAAAGGCCTTGCTGAAGTCTGGTTAGACTACATCCACAGCCTTCCCCATTTCACCAAGTGGGTCACCTGATGAGAGAAGGAGATCATGTTGGTATGGTAGTGGGGGAAAAAATTTGTAGGGTTGTGTAAAGTGTGGCAAAGAAACCAAGAAAATACAAAAGAAACTGAAACAGAGGACAAGAGTGAGTTTGAGCCTACAAAATAGTACTGGAAGTAGTCTCCTAGACTCAGGTTGAATTTCAAACATGTTCATACACCTTATTTACTAAAAGATAAATGCAAAATACAGTTTCTTCATCACAACTTCTTCTAGCAACAAAACTCCAACAGGTTGTCACCACCACCAAACCTGCTTCAGGCCACATTTCAAATAGTAATTAATAAACCAGTTTAAATAAAGGTTTTCTTGAAAATCTATTTGCTTAATGTAGCGTGGCATTTCAGGGATTCTCCACATTCTCATTTCTCCATGGGGGTTGAAAATACGAGTATGTTTGATATAATATGCAACAGAGCATATGATTGATTTATAGGATACAGCCAAATGGTTGATTTGGGAATTAATCTCTTGCTCTTGTTAATGTTAAGCTTGTTCACTCCCTGTGAAGTTTCTCATCAAAAAAATACAAATAAAAATTATGGAACCGAAGCATATTTCCGCCTCTGCAATTTGCCTATACTACATTCTCTATTCTTTTTGGAAGTAACAAACCTCCTGAAACATTCAAACCCATGTTTGCATTAGCTCTTTATTTCATGTGTGTTGATACTGTGAGAAACGAGCTCGTTGCTAAATTTTAAATACAAACAGTTTATTATAAAATAAAGGCAAACAGCTCTGGGTGCATAGCAGATTAGCTAGAGGTGTGCCGTTGCAACATGAGTTGAGTTTACATAGGTGTCAAACATACATATTCATAAATATCTCCACAAATCCCTTTACATTTCCCAAGCAGGCTCCACCCCACCTCCCCATTCCCAGTCCCACCTGTTGATGGGTCAGGGAGGGGATCACAGTATCAGAGTATCGCCAAGGTTGGAAGAGACCTCAAAGACCATCAAGTCCAACCCGTCACCCCAGACCCCATGACTAGACCATGGCACCAAGTGCCACATCCAATCCCCTCTTGAACACCTCCAGGCACAGTGACTCCACCACCTCCCCGGGTAGCCCATTCCAATGGCGAATCACTCTCTCAGTGAAGAACTTTCTCCTCACCTCGAGCCTAAACTTCCCCTGGCACAGCTTGAGACTGTGTCCCCTTGTTCTGGTGCTGGTTGCTAGAGAGAAGAGGCCAGCCCCTTCCTGGCTACAACCACCCTTCAGGTAGTTGTAGAGAGCAATGAGGTCTCCCCTGAGCCTCCTCTTCTCCAGGCTAAACAAACCCAGCTCCCTCAGCCTCTTCTCATGGGGCTTGTGCTCAAGGCCTCTCACCAGCCTCGTTGCCCTTCACTGGACACGTTCAAGTGTCTCCATGTCCTTCTTAAACTGAAGGCCCCAGAACTGGACACAGTACTCAAGGTGTGGCCTAACCAAAGCAGAGTACAGGGGCACAATGACCTCCCTGCTCCTGCTGGACACACTATTCCTAATGCAGGCCAGGATGCCGTTGGCCTTCTTGGCCACCTGGGCACACTGCTGGCTCATGTTCAGGCGGCTGTCAATCAGCACCCCCAGGTCCCTCTCAGTTTGGCAGCTCTCCAGCCACTCCGACCCCAGCCTGTAGCTCTGCATGGGGTTGTTGTGGCCAAAGTGCAGCACCTGGCACTTGGACTTGTTGAATGCCATCCCGTTGTATTCCCAGGATAATGGTTTGCACTCTTGACACGGCCACTCTCTGATATCTCGACTCTCACCCTCCCTCCATTTCTCTCCCAATACACATCCTACACAACACAGACTACAGCCATCCAATCAGCTTAAAGATCGAACTCCGCGGTCCCCAGCCACACCAGCACACACTGGCACACACCGGCACACACCTTCCCCTTGCGAAAGCCAAATATAACGATTGCCCACAGTACTACCCCAGAAGTAAATGTGCAAGAAAATTTAATGTATCTACTTGGAGAAGTGTTATGAAGTGCATTACTAGTACCATAAAAGGCTGTGTAATCATACAGAGGCATACTGAAGCACAAATAACCTTCCAAATAAAGTAAAAGAATCTAAAACTGTAGACAATGTAGTTTATAAAACAAAACAGCGTTTTGACAAACAGATGTGCACATTTTAGGTTTATTGCATTGCAGAATGCAGATGCCTTTTCAATAAACATGTCACATTAAGAATATGTGCAATATTGCAGTAGAAAACAGGATAAGAAAAATTAATTAGCTGGAATATGTAGAAAACAAAGAATTACCCTTAAAATATTTACAGCATTGATTTTGATATTCGCTTCGAATGGTTTATTGGCTTAAGTTAATGAAAGTTTTAGAGGGGCTTTCAGAAGTATAGTTGCAGTCTGGAACTGTAAACATAAAATTTGTGATGTAATAAATTTGACTGCCTATAATTTAAATTATTTAAAGAACAAATGAAATAATTAATATGCTTGTTTAATAGAAGACCTTTTTTGTTTATAATTGCTTCATAAATAGATCGCTTTTAAAACTAGAGACAACAATGCTCAAGGAAACAAAATGAGTGGGGTTTAGGGAACTGTACAAAAAGTACAATGAATAAATAATACAGCAGACATTAAATCTTCAGGCTCCAAGGTTTAGGTCAATAACTATGACATATTGAGGTTGAAAAACAAATTTCAACTTCCAAAACTGACATTCAAGTAAAATTTCAGCTCAGAAGATTGACATTCTATTACATCTACTTCAAGGAAACAGAAGGCAGATGACAATTCGTACTGAGGCAGTGAAGAAATGATAATAAATGGAAGACAAAGAAGAGAATGCAAAGATGGTTAAGTAAAATTCAATATGTAAAGAGTTATAAATTATTTTTAATAATTAATTTCATTTGATATAAACTTACAAGATATGTGTCTTAAAATGAGTATGGGTTTTTTTCAGTATGGTGCTGTTCTCAGAGCACCATTTTGGACAGCAAACCCAAACTGGTATAATTACAATTTTCAAAAGATTTCCACACACCCCCTGCCCTATTCTTTATCTGAGTTCAAAAAGGTGGTGTAATCATCCTGTCTGTGGAAGATAAAATATTTCTACATAAATGTATATTGTTAAGTGGCACATCTAATAGACCCAGCTATGTATTTGTTATTCCATTAATTAGATTAACAACGTATAGTGTGAACATACCTCATCTACCAGTTATATTGCTTCGTACATCTTATGCATAGCTGCTGATAAATGGGGCAATAACATGTTAGCAGTGCTGAAGTTGTCTATATAATGTCACTGGAATGGCTTTTTTTCATCATTAATATTTAATAAATTAATTACTGTGATGAAGCAATAAACTCAAAGCTTACTTTATGTTATAGCAGTGGAGCAATACGTTTATGCTACTAACAATAAAGTCATAGATAAATGTTTTTAGTAGGTAGCCTTGAAGAAAATTATTTACACAATGCTTTCACAGCACTTCCTAGAAAAAATGCAAATATTCCACATTTAAATAGTAAAGACTACTGGGGAAGACATTGGTGGAAAAAAGCCATGAAATTCAGCTTCAGTTTGCAGTTTTTTTCATTCTTATTTCTACTCCACTAACTTACAAAGGTTAAACTTTGTGTCAGAGGCTAACACAAAATAATAGAGGAAGATACTTGACAGAAGATTACACTGGTAGCATTTCTTGCAGGCAAAACAATCTATCTGGTTATTACTGATTTGGCATGGATAGAGGTTGTGTAAGTGTTTGGTATCCATATAATAGGATGTGATGACTTATGGAATATAAAGCCATGCAAGAAAATGCTGAGTGTCCTAAGAACATGAAAATTGCATTAAAACATAAAAAAAGTCGGTACTGGGACAGAGCAACGATTTACTTAACACAAAGACCAGTCTATGAGAATAGCCGATAACTGATATACAGGAAATAGTATAAACAAAAACAATGAAGATGCAGCAAATCTAATTAGGAAATTCATATTACACTGTTTTGTTGGGGTTTTTTTAGGTTATTAGTAATGTGGAATATTAGTGTTCCAGAGTATAAATAACAGATTTACTTACACAGAAGTAATAAGACAGATACTTAAATTGTTAAGATCGTGGAGTGTTATGAGCAGGAATTGCTCATGTGCCTCAGCGGGCATTTGCTTTCTGCAAGGTCAGCATATTACCTAACAATAGCAGAACGACTTGCAGTGTAAAAAGCAAAATAAGTATACAGTTCTTCATGTTCAACCTTGAAATGTTCTTGCACTGAGGCAGAATATTTAAAAAATGGTGGACCAAACAGAATCAGAAGAATCAGTTAAGACACTGACTGTGACTTCTTTATACTAATCATCTGAATGAGAACCTATTTAGAACCATTGTCATTTGTATTATGAAGTGTGCTAAATTTCTCTGAGAAAATTATAAGATTGATATATTAACAGTGGATTGATACTAAACCAAAACAAGACAAACATCCATATGTTTTCATAGAAACTGGGATAAGGTATCTGTGATTAGGTCTTCTGTAATAACTGTAATTCAGGACTAAACTGAGCCTGTGATGAAAGATTGAACTTTCAGATGACACACTGACCAGAAAGATGAAGCTTTTCTTTAATGTCCTGAGTATTGCAAAACGTGGCCCTGTCTGGACTATGGTGTGCTCCAAACCCCCCTTCCCCCATCTTCATCAGCAGAGTTTGAATGGGGAAAGACAAAGGCATGAAATTGTCTTCCAAGGTGCAAAATTGCCTTCCTCTTCCCTTGGGGACAGGTGCCCATTCTTCCCACTGGGGCAGAGGTCCCTCACTGGTGTGTACTGGTGGGGAAAGTCCGATGGGTTTAGAAACTATGATTGAGCAGGATGCTTTGTGCCCATTATACATTGGCCTTGGACACACTGTCTATAAAATGCCTTAAATAGGGTGACCAGAAAGTGGTTGGGCTCTTGCTCTCGCTCTCGCCTTCATTTTGCTCGCTCCATTTTCCACTCTCATCTCAGACTCACCCTGCGTACAGGCAAAATTGGAGAAACCAGCACTCAGATCTGGTTTCTCCCAGGACTGCCGGCCCTGGGGTCCTGCTCCCTGCCTGCTGCGGAGTGACCCTGCCTGGCATGAAACTGGGGCTTTCTTGCACTGTTCAGACAGTGCTGCTGCTCACAAGTTTTCCCCATAGCAGCTATGTCTACAGACACTTTGATTCTGGTGGGTCCATTTCCTTCAGATTTGTGCCACATTATCCACAAATTGGATTATAAAACCTGCAGTACTGGAGCCTGCCACCGAAGAAAGACCTAGGGATCATCGCCAAATTCCTGCTCCGTCCTCGTGGGTACAACCTGCTGTTCTCACCGGCTTTCCCTATGGCTCCTGGCTTGTCTCTGATTTTATAAGTGGGGTGAAGCTATGAATTCTCTATGGTGTACTAAAGTTGCTGTAAAGGTCTCGATCCGGAGAGGGAAAGAGATTCAGGTTTTTAATGAATATTCCCGTGTTGTGAAATTAGAGGCACAAACGAGGCCAAAATATCAACAGCTAGACTATTTATTACATAAATACAGTGGATGGACATAAATACAGTGGATGGATCAGAAGGGGAGAGAGAGAAAATAGAGAGAGAAAAGAGAAGAGGAAAGGAATTATATTACCACACCCCTCACCCCCCAAGACAGTTTGAGTCTGTGGAGGAAAGGTGCTGCAGGAGATGTTGGGTCTGTAGAGAAAAGGTGCTGCAGTAGATGTCGGGTCTGTAGAGGAAGGGTACTGAGGCTTTGGCTGTAGAAGGGATGTGGTCCTCTGGGCAGCTTCTTCAGCTCCATGAGTTGCAGCAGCCGGAACTTAGGGCACGGAGAGAGGGTTTTCAGAGTCCAGGATCCGTTGTGATGGCCCGTGATATTCCCAGCGTGTGGTGCTGCATTTTGCTTCTCCAGTTTTCTTCTCCTGTTTTCTTCTTCTAAGCCAGTAGTTGCTCCAGTCTTTTATACAGTTTTTTAGTCCTCAGGCAAGTGTCCAGGTGTTGTTCCCCAGGGTATCATTCTGGGAAGTCATCCTTAGGTAAGTGTCCAGGTATCGTTCCCCAGGAAATCTTTTTGTGTACTCAGGTGAGTTTGGGCAGCCGTCTGGATGGAGGGGGGAGGAGGCCTCCACCTCCTCCTGCTCCATCTACCTACCCACACACCCTTTACACATCAGGGAATCCATTGTCCTTTCCTGAGGTATCTGATGGCTGGAAATGATCTTGTCCTGAAGGCGTGATGGCTGGGCCCTTGGGCCATTGTTGTAGGCCAGCTGCAGTCCCGTGAGCAATGTTATCTTTGCACCTTCCAAGAGTCCTTCCAGTGGCTCTGCCCAAGGCACATCAGCTATTGTCTGGGCAAGCAGCAAGTGATTTTATCTTTGTTGAGTCACACCAGGAGAGACAAGCTTTAGTCTCTCACAGTTGCCCATAAGCATCCTGGTAGAATTCACGACTGAATAGAACCTGTGAAGAATTTAATGTTTTATACATAAATTTGGGGCAGGGCTTTTGTGAAAAATAAAAGATGTCTATATTTTTGCACTTCCTGCGTCATTAATTTAACCCAAATCAAATCAATATTTTACATGTGTATGTGAACAGTATGACCAACAATGGGACAAAAAATTGTGCAGTTGCTTGTGAGAGGCATAGAAAAGCTTGTAAACAGTGTCCTAAGAGCAAACAACAAAACCAAAACCAACCAACCAAACACCTCACCCTGCTGTTCTCATTAGATTCTGAAGTGGGTCTGCCCCCCCCACCCCGACAAAAGTCCTAGACATTCAGCCATTTTTTTTTTCATCCATCTCACTGTCCACTTACCTAACCTGTACTTTGTCAGCTTGTCTACTGCAATATTATTTGGGATGCTGTCAAAATCCATGCAACTGCTCTCACCTCATTCATCAAGTGAGCAATTTCTTTGTAGAAGGCTATCAGGTTGATAAAGTATTATTTCCTCCTAATAAATCCAAACTGATTACTCCCAATTATTTTCCTGTTTGGAAATGGTTTTGAGAATCAGTTGCTCAATCACCCTCTTAGGTGATAAGCCTGTAGTACTCCAGGTCCTTTTTTTTTAGCAGATGGGAGTGTCATTTTATTTCTTCTAGTCTTCAGGATTCTCAGTCATAATGATTTTTCAAAGATAAGAGTGGTCTTGTAATTACATCAGCCAGATCCCTTAGCACCTCTCAGGCTGCATGGACTTCTGTACCTCCAGTTTGTTTGTTACTGTCACATCATGGCTGTGATCCAGATATCTGTCTCAGAGTCCAGGATTCTTAATGGAACTATTTGGCAAAATTGACATTTTCCCCTGCTTTTCATGACCCAATAAGGACTGGCACTAACAAAACTTCAAGAAATTATTACAGTGACAGATACAATAGGTTTAAGATTGTGGGTGATAAATGTACTGACTGGAAGATTCACAGAATAGTTCACCTTGGAAGGGACCTCGAAGATCATCTAATTCCAACCCTCCTGCTATTGGTAGGGAGACTCTACACTAGAGCAAATTGGTGAAGGTATCAGATTGTCTCAGGTTAATATATCCCAGATAACATCTGGCAAGGGCAGAGACAGAAACCTTTTACAAAAGCTTCAATATATAATAGAAATGCAACAAAAGTTAAGTTGTATATTGAAGATGCAATTCTTACCAACAAGGATGTTGCCAGTTTGGGTGGAGGAAAAGGAGCAAATCCTGGCAGCCATCCTCATCTCTGTCTTTCCCTCCCATCTGCTGCACTTCTTGCTGCTAGTGTTGTGGACCCTGCAGAGTGAGAGATGTTCCTTTCTTGGGTTTTAGACACTAGCCCTCACTGTCCCTGCCTTCTAGGTGATATTTAGCATGATTTGAGAGGAGAATTGAGTAACATAGTCATATGTGTTTAGCATGCATATTAGCATACTGAGGGTGTCAATTTTAATATTAAAATTGCAGCTAATTAGGCAAAGGTCTTCATTTGGGCATCCTGGCCCTCAAAATTTGTTTTGAAATTGGGTGTTTATGTTATTTTAGTCTTGCTTCATCAGTTTCAGCCAAAACAGGGCTCTTTTTTCTTCATAAGACACTCTCCTTCAGCTCTTTGACAGGCCACCTTCACAGATCTTCATTTAAACCAAACAATTGTTGATTGTAAAATGACCTTGGTCAACTTGCCTTACTGTCCCACAATGTGGTAGTACCAGGCTGTGCCTGGAACAGATCTTGAACAGAAAGTGGTAGGATGGAAATAAACAACTACTGGATGTGAAAAGGAAAATAATGATAAGTTGTAAACAATCCCATGGTATAGACTACTAACAAAGTTGGTTTAGACTAACTTACTTTCTCTCTTTTTGCTTCCTCTGCTCTGGCAGGTGCTTCTCCTGGCTTTCCTGACCTTGGCTGCATTGCTTTGCTGTGGCTGGGTACTAACAACCCTCTGCTCTTCTCTCTCCTCTAGCATGTACAGCAGGGGGGAGCAGGAAAAGGCAAGCTATTATTACTAGCTCCCCTGGTTCTGTCCAGGGCGGGTTTTTGCTGTTCATAAATTATAAATATTGCAAAATATTGTATATTTTGTCCATATTAATTGCATTTGTGTTCGAGATTGTAGTTTTGCTTGTAAATACAGCTTCATTTGCTTCCAACTGAGCTGGTCTGGCAATTTAATGTTAGGGGCAAATTTCAGTATCACAGTATCTCAACCCACTGCACACAATAAGCTGGGTAGTTATCCCACAGCTACCTAATGTGTCCCTGTCTTCATGGTCTCCAGACATGTCTTCTGCTTTCAGGAATTTAGAATTCCTGAAGGTCAATTTATTGGCAAATACTGAGGCAAAGAAGGCATTGAGTACCTTTGCCTTTTCATGTCCTTTGTCATCAGGTCCCCTGCTCTATTCCACCTTCCCTTTTCTTCTTGTTATTGTTGATGAACCTGTAGAATCTCTTCTCATCGTCTTTCACATCCCTCATCAAATTCAATTTCATGTCATCCTTGGCTTTCCTAATATCTTAACTGCATGAATCAACTTCATGGAAATTAATGTGCTGATAAGCACCTCCATATTCTTCCTGGTTATCCTCCTTCTTGCACACTTCCTTTCTAAGTTTTATTTCAGTCAGGAGCTCCTGCTTGCTTCATGCAGGCTTTCTATTGTATTTGCCTGGCTTTCTGTTTGATGAATGAATCTTTTTTGATCATAGAGAAAGTAATTTTGGAATATCAGTCAGCTCTCACAGACACTTCTCTCTAGGGACATATCCTATGTGATTCTTCCAATCAGACCTCTGAAGAGGTCTCCTAAAATCCAGACTTGTGGTCCTGTGTTTTGCCCTATTTTGTCCCATTAAGATTCTGGTCTCTACAATTTCATGATCACTGCAGCTAAAGGAGCCCCCAGTTTCCATTTCCATGATAACTTCTTAGTTCTTGTAAGCATCAAAAGCATTCAAAAAATCTAAATAGCTTGAGCCCTGCTGTGTTGTCCATTCAGCAGATATGAGGTGGTAAAGGCCACCATGAGCCATGACCTGTGAACATAAGGCTTCTTCTAGTTGTTTCTCTTATCAATGCATCCCTTATCAATCCTTAAGGATTAAGATCACAGAACTTAAAGTAGGGGGGAAAATATATCTGAAATACTTTTGAGATCTGTATGCTACAATATTTCATCATGAACTAAATCTTAAATTGGTGAAAGGTGGATGTTAATGCAAAAGATTAAATTTTTCTCCTGCATGAAGTTTAACCAATTTAAATCTTATCCCCAAAGTACTTCAAATTCTAGTCAAATTCACCTTTGATTAGAATATGATTGGCAATTTGGAGGTGCTATTTGGGCACGTCAACACAAAATTAAAGTTTCTGAGTTAATATTTGAAGGAAGAAATGTGCTATATAATCCAAAAATTATTTAGATTAACATATTGATGCAATGTTTAATAAAGACTAATACAATACAAAATAAAATACATTAATGAAATTAACATATTAAACAGTGAGATTGTAAAGGGTTTGGTTGAAAGTGATGAACAGTCACAATTCTTTCTGAAATCAGTAGAAGTTCACATTACTTTATGCATTTCAAATCATGCCTCATTAATATAAATACCTAGGAGAGGTAATACTGTGTGTATACTTCCCAATTTTCATCTTCATCCAAGAACCATTCTAAGAGTAAAGGAGACTTTTTACAGGTGATTCTTCTAATTTCATGTCACTCCTTTTCCACCCATTCCAAAACTCTTTTCACTACTGTCCCATCTCTGACAGACAGAGCTGGTGACCAGAATAGATGAAGTCATAGTCACAACATTTTGTACCTCAGTACATAACTGGTACTTTAAATCACTGAGGCCCATGAAACACTTTCTAGAGATCAACAAAACTCTGTTGTTTCTAAGGTGTTATGGATATCTTTTGTGACAAAAAAAAGCCACCAATAAACACACAAAATAAATCCTTATACATTCATTTCTACTTAGAAAAAGATTTGATGAAAACAGGAATTAATCTGCACAGATACAAACCTGCTCATTTTCAGTGAAGACGTGTACATCACTTAATACATACATTAAAAAATATCCCTGAACAAAAATGCTGCTTTTTTTCCTTAAAATATTATTTATGTTTTAATGATAAATTAATATCTTTCCAATAATAGAAAAACAATATTTCAATATTCCTTGCATGGGTTAGACTGGCAGGCAAATGGTAGTAAGAAGGATTTTAGTTTAAGATGCATATGCATTTATCAGATTGACAGGAACGAAAAGGTTAGAAATTCACTCTTTTTGCTAAACACATGAAACAGGGGGGAGGGCCATCCCTCCAGGGCATTTTCCCCCTGGGAAACTGAGTCTGTTCCACTCCCCCCCTCCCTGCCCAGCTAGAGTATAAAAGGGAGGACATTGCAGCCATTAGGTCTCCTTTTTTGGCTCCTGCCTTTCCTGGACGAGAGCTACTGCATCTGCCTTCCTGCTCCTCTTCCATGTGGTCGGGCCTGATCCTCCTCCCTGCTGCCTCCGTGCCTCTTCAGAGAGAGACTGGTTTTGTATTCTTGTTCTTTTTTTAATTCCCACTCATCCTTGTTCCTTGCCCCTGTGGACCTTACCTGTTATTGTTGTATATGTATGTATATTGTTTAAAGAAAACTCTTTACCTCTCTACTTGCAAGCTGACTCCAAATTATTGCTTTGTGGATTTGCTCCTTCCCTTTTTTTTTTTCCCTCTCTGTTGGGAGGGAGGAGGGGAGAGGGGGAGAGAGTCTCAGCCTTGCCCCCATCTGAGCTCTTAAATCTCAGTTAAGGCTCAAACCACTACAACGTGCTTGGTCTTCCAGTGATTGCAGTGTACTATGGAAGAATACATAGAAGTCCTTATAAAGGGCAACATCTCTATTCAGACATCAATAAGGTAACTTTTGAGTTAAGACACATGCAAAATATATTTGATATCCTGAGATTCAAGATTAAAATAATTGCTTTATTTTTTGTTCTGTAGTGTGGCAAAAGACAAAGGTCAGGTTAAAAAATGCCATCCAATAGCCCTGCTGTATGTGAAACAATCCCAGCAGCAATAGAAATAACCAAAATTAATATTAAAGAAAAAAATAAACAAACAAGGGCACAAACTTACAAAAGAAGACTAAACATTACTTTGGCTAAAGAAAGAGAGCCAGAAAATTAAGTCTAGAGATGAAGAAAAGATCATTAATATGAACATGGAAATGTTATAAGAGAATTAGAAAGAAAGGGATGAAAGAAGTAACAACCATTCTGAAAATCTGAGTAATATTTGAGTGTCCAGTGGAACAAAACAGCTGCCCCTAGAAGCCCACTGTTCAGACATTGCTAACCAGAGTGTTTGCTGGCAGATGACCATATTGCCAACTGGAGTCTTGCCAACTGGAGTCTTGGATAGTTCATGGCACAAAGTGAACTTTCTAGAAATAAAGGATGGGGAAGGAGCCCTACCTGCTTTGACTGGACAGCTATGAGCCATCAGTGTGAAGCAGCTTTGACAAGGCCTTGTGAAAGTCATGGAGAGGGTGGTGAAACACTTTCAGATCAGAGGTGGGAATGACTACTGTGCAAGACACTGATGAAACTTCATCTAGAGCACTGTGCTCCAACATGGCAGAGCTGTTTGCAGTCAGTTCCAAGAGAGACTGGTACAATGATCAGAACACCAAAGTGATTTCGTTATAAAAGAATATTTTTAAAGGTTCATTCAATGCAGTTTGACAAAATTAAGAAATCACTTGATAACGTCATACCAGCTTGGACAAATAGCAGGGAAACAAAACAATTGTTGAAGTTGATGACATAGGAGAGATTAGTTGAATTAGTTAAATCTCAACATTAGTTGAGATTTAACTCTGGCTGAAAGGTTGCCCTATGAGGAGAGGCTGAGGGAGCTGGGGTTGCTTAGCCCTGGAGAAGAGGAGGCTCAGGGGTGGCCTTATTGCTCTCTACAACTACCTGAAGGGAGGTTGTGGACAGGCAGAGGTTGGTCTCTTCTCCCAGGCAACCAACATCTGAACAAGAGGACACAGTCTCAAGCTGCACCAGGGCAGATTTAGGCCGAAGGTTAGGAAGAAGTTCTATACAGAGAGAGTGATTGCCCATTGGAATGGGCTGCCCAGGGAGGTGGTGGAGTCACCATCGTTGGAGGTGTTCAGGAGGAGACTTGATGGGGTGCTTGGTGCCATGGGTTAGTTGTTTAGGTGAGTTGGATTGGTTGACGGGTTGGACGCAATGATCTTGAAGGTCTCTTCCAACCTGGTTTATTCTGTTCTGTTCTATATTCAAGCCAACAGTTCAGCATGTATTTTAAAAATCACAGAACATCCAAAGCCATTTCAGGTTCTGTTTACACTGAAATGTCTAAATCCATATCCCTGGGATCCAAAGCAGTCTCAACTATGAATACACACTTTCATTGTGCCCTAATTGCTATTAAAAATCCATTTAACTAGTTTCTTTTGACTGCCATATCCAACTGGTGAGGTCAAATTCAGGCTATGAAAACTTTTTCAAGAGTGAGCAGCCCCATAGTCAAGGATATGCTGGATGATCAGGATAGTTTTAGCATTCTTTTAGAAAATATGCAGAGAAAGTTCCTGATGAAAGATCAAATGCTGTGAATTTAGGAGAATTTCAATTTCTTTGTGTTGTAAGAGACATCAGTAAGCCACATCAGGAATTTTTTTCCCCTGTAATTTAAAAGCTGCTTGTCTAAAAGCAGAAAAGGATTCACTGTATTGTTTTCAATACCAGTAGTTTGTACTAGTTGACATTTCACAAACAATAGTTTAATGCAGAAAATTAACTCAGTGTGGGTCCCTTGGGAGGGGAAAAAATAAATTCTTCTTACTGCTTTGTACAATCAGAATTGAACATGTCAGAATTGAACAGTCAGCATGGCTTTGCCAAGGGCAAATTCTGCCTGACAAACCTGGTGGCCTTCTATGAACAAGTGACAGCATTAATAGAGGAGGGGCGAGCAACTGATGTCGTTTACTTGGACCTGAGAAAAGCCTTCGATACTTTCCCACACCACATCCTGGTCTCCAAGCTGGTGACATATGGGTTTGATGGATGGACCACCAGATGGATAAAGAACTGGCTTGATGGCCGCACACAAGCGGAGTCCCTCAGGGATCAGTCCTGAGACCAGTCTTGTTCAACATCTTTGTGGGTGACATGGACAGTGGCATCGGGTGCACCCTCAGCAAGTTTGCTGATGACACCAAGCTGTGTGGTGCAGCAGACACACTGGAGGGAAGGGATGGCATCCAGAGGGACCTTGACAGGCTGGAGAGGTGGGCACAAGCCAACCTCATGAGCTTCAACAAGACCAAGTGCAGAGTCCTGCACCTGGGTCGAGGCAATCCCAGGCACAAATACAGGCTGGGCAGTGACTAGCTGGGGAGCAGCCCTCAGGAGAGAGACTTGGGGGTGCTGGTGGATGAGAAGCTCAACAGGAGCTCTCAATGTGCACTTGCAGCCCAGAAAGCCAATCAGATCCTGGGCTGCATCAGGAGAAGTGTGGCCAGCAGGTCAAGGGAGGTGATTCTCCCCCTCTCCTCAGCTCTGGGGAGACCCCACCTGGAGTACTGCGTCCAGTTCTGGAGCCCCTACTCCAAGAGGGATCTGGAGGTGCTGGAAGGTGTCCAGAGAAGGGCCACGAGGATGATCAGAGGGCTGGAGCACCTCTCCTATGAGGACAGACTGAAGGAGTTGGGGCTGTTCAGTTTGGAGAAGAGAAGGCTCCGAGGTGACCTCATTGTGGCCTTCCAGTATCGGAAGGGGGCCTACAAGAAGGCTGGGGAGGGACTTTTCAGGCTATCAGGGAGTGATAGGACTAGGGGGAATGGAATGAAGCTGGAGGTGGGAAGATTCAGGCTAGATGTGAGGAGGAAGTTCTTCACCATGAGGGTGGTGAGGCCCTGGAATGGGTTGTTGAGGGAGGTGGTTGAGGCCCCATCCCTTGAGGTGTTTAAGCCCAGGCTGGATGAGGCTCTGGCCAGCCTGTTCTAGTGTAGAGTGTCCCTGCCCATGGCAGGGGGGTTGGAACTAGATGATCCTTGTGGTCCCTTCCAACCCTGACTGAAACTATGAAACTATGAAACATGAGCTGATAATTTATTCCAAAATATGATGATGGATTTAGAGCACTCTTGCACTTAGCTGGAGTAATGGAAGTACATTTCATATCCTCCTTTGTCATGGTGTTTGTACATCAGGTGCAGAAGCCTGAATAGTCCGTGGCAGGTTAAAAAAAGATATATTGGATGACCTGGTAGAAATTAAATATTCCAAAAGCTGTGGAGAAGTAGAAGTCAGAACATCATCAAAATTGCCGACGGACTTCATGTAACAAAGAGGGCTCTGCAGGATTAGGAGTATTAACTGCAAGTCTAGTAGAACAGAATTTAATGAGATGGAAGGAGTTCCTGCAACAGATTGTCTTGAAGTAGATCTTTTTTTTTTTCCCAGCAGCAGTAAGTAGATTTTAACATAAACCTACGCATTCTTTGATACATGTGCTAAGACTAATTAGAGGGTAGTTATAAGACCTTATTTAGATTTGTCTGACTTGCCAGCAGCGGATACACTGCTGCTTTAATATATGTTCCTTGCATTCTGCATTAGCAAAACTGAGTGGCTTTTTGTAGTCTTTATTCTCTCCCAATAACTTCTGAAAGGCAAATCCTGTGGACATTTTCTTCAAGGGAGGAAGCAACAATAGGGGATACAGAGATACAGTGACAAGCGGAGTCCCTCAGAGATCAGTCCTGGGAACAGTCTTGTTCAACATCTTTGTGGGTGACATGGTCAGTGGCATTGAGTGCACCCTCAGCAAGTTTGCGGATGACACATAGTAGTATCATAGTATCAGTCAGGGTTGGAAGGGACCACAAGGATCATCTAGTTCCAACCCCCCTGCCATGGGCAGGAACACCCTACACTAGATCAGGATGGCCAGAGCCTCATCCAGCCTGGTCTTAAACACCTGCAGGGACGGGGCCTCAACCACCTCCCTGGATAACCCATTCCAGGGCTTCACCACTCTCATGGTGAAGAACTTCCTCCTCACATCTAGCCTGAATCTCCCCACCTCCAGCTTCATTCCATTCCCCCTACTCCTATCACTCCCTGATAGCCTGAAAAGTCCCTCCCCAGCCTTCTTGTAGGCCCCTTTCAGATACTGGAAGGCCACAATGAGATCACCTCGGAGCCTTCTCTTCTCCAGACTGAACAGCCCCAGCTCCCTCAGTCTGTCCTCATAGGAGAGGTGCTCCAGCCCTCTGATCATCCTCGTGGCCCTTCTCTGGACACCTTCCAGCACGTCCATACACCTCTTGTAATTGGGACTCCAGAACTGGATGCAGTACTCCAGGTGGGGTCTCACCAGAGCTGAGTAGAGGGGGAGAATCACCTCCCTTGACCTGCTGGCCACACTTCTCCTGATGCAGCCCAGGATCTGATTGGCTTTCTGGGCTGCAAGTGCACATTGAGAGCTCATGTTGAGCTTCTTGTCCACCAGCACCCCCAAGTCTCTCTCCTCTGGGCTGCTCCCCAGGCAGTCCCTGCCCAGCCTGTATTTGTGCCTGGGATTGCCTCGACCCAGATGCAGGACCCTGCACTTGGTCCTACAAGAAGGCTGGGGAGGGACATTTCAGGCTATCAGGGAGTGATAGGACTAGGGGGAATGGAATGAAGCTGGAGGTGGGGAGATTCAGGCTGGATGTGAGGAAGAAGTTCTTCACCATGAGAGTGGTGAAGCCCTGGAATGGGTTATCCAGAGAGGTGGTTGAGGCCCCGTCCCTTGAGGTGTTTAAGCCCAGGCTGGATGAGGCTCTGGCCATCCTGATCTAGTGCAGGGTGTCCCTGCTCATGGCATTGGGGTTGGAACTAGATGATCCTTGTGGTCCCTTCCAACCCTGACTGATAGTATGATACTATGATAGATACAAACATATTTTTTGGCTTTATCACAGTTCTCTACAAGGCTAGAAAAGCCAAGGGGGAACCAGTGAAACAAGAGTGTATGTCTGAGGTTGAAGCAATAGAAGAAAACTCTGCGCTGCACCTGACCTCGTTAAACATGGCCTCAGAACATGGCCCTAAATTTTGCCCTGTAGTTCATTTTACGTATTTCTCTTCTGTAGGTATTTTTGGGCTGTACTTGGTTTGTAATTAGCTTTCTGAATCCAGTGTTTATTAATTTTCAATGTTCTCTTTTTTGTGAATGTGTCCATATGTTGTTATTGTCTTAGCCCTTTATACTTTCCATTTTGAGGTTATTTATGTATTTTTAAATTCCTGTCTTTTACACTTAAGAATTTGTATTTCCTGTTATGTCTGGTAACCTGTTGACTCCTTGGTTATTGCCCATTTCTCACTACAAGGGCCTTGTACAAGCTTTTACTGAAGTGCTGTGAAACAGAAAATAACACAGTTTATTACACACACTCTGTAGCAGAAAAATACAAGCAAGATATTAACACATCTGTTATGATTTATGGTACTTTAAAAACGCTTTGGTTCAGCCAATTGTCGTGTATCTTCAAATATTTTTATTTGCTTGCTCTTCTGTTAATGTGTGGCTGAATAAAAGCTCTTCACGCTCTACAGAGATGAATGTGGCCCACTGCTTTTGCCCACTTCCAGCTTCCCACCCATAGTATCAGTTTATTTCAATATTTTCCTCTTTCCACCTCTAACTACAAACTAGAGGTTTCTTCCTGAAGAAAATAAACTTCTCAGTCTGTGCACCATAATGGTGCAGCTACAATATAAAGAAATCACGGAATGTGAAGTTTTCTAATGAGTTTGTCTAAGAACATTGGTGATGTTCTGGTATTTCTGCATCACTTAGGAGCAAAATCTCTTAGCAACCATTCTCAACACTTTTAATTTTTATATTATCATCCTTATGTCCGCATTTTTGTGTACTGCAAACCACTAGGAGGAAAAATAAGTTCACATGCGCGCACTTTTTGACTGCTACAATTCTTGAGGAAAATAAAAACAACGAATCACAAATGTGTAGCATTTAATCTGAAAGTTAAAAGGGTAAGAGATTGGATATAATGGTATAAAATATTATCATCCCCTGGATATCTTGTAGCAACATAAAAACAGTGCACACCTAATTGTCATCTTCACCTATATAGTTAAAAGAGGTCTGCTTAAAAATTACATGTAATCAGTATGAATGCAGCTATAAAAGGAACCACACATGGCACCCTGCAATTTAATTCTGTCCTTATTACTGCTGGGTTCCACTTTTATATTTATAGTATGCATAATGAATGAATACATTTTAGAACTGATCCAAGGGAGGAAAAAAATCTCTTTGCTTTTTGACATATCTGAATCAACAACTTCTTTTCCTTATATCCAAATTAAAGTACCTTTATTTTGTGTATAAGCTGAGGAAGAATTGAGTTTAGTTTATGCAGTGAAGAACAACATCTAATTAATGAAATAAAATTTGACATAATCAAAGATAAATAGATCAGCTTATGCACCTCAACCTTAACTAATTTTGCTTGAATGCTTGGATTCCAAATTAATCTATTGGGGATTCTTTTTCTGTTTTGTATCAGTGTCTTGGGTGACATCATCCTCTGCATTTAGACTTTTTGCACTGTATTTTCTTGAAGAAAAATAATAACTAACAATGTCTGTGTAGCTCAATGAAGATTTATCACACAGAGTCACTGACTTGCTATTAACATGAACCTTATCAGTACATAGTACTTCTTTTTTCATAGCAAAGGCATAACAATGTTATATGTTAGGTCTTCTGTGCACATTACAGGATCCATTCAGAGATCTCAGATCTGATCACAGGCACTGACTGCAAAGTAAAATCATCTGTCAGTTTTCCATACATTTCTGTCCTCTTATGCATTTGCAAAATGCTTGTTTCTTCATGATTTTCCTGCTACCAAAGATGTGGGTAACTGATTTCCATGAATAAATCCCTTCCTACCCCATTTTCAGTAAGTAGTAGCAATAGAATCATAGAACCATAGAGTGGCTTGAGTCAGAAAGAACCTTAACTGTCATCTAGTTTCAAGCCCGTTGCTATGCTCAGGGACATCTTCCACCAGAGTAGGTTACTTAAAGCCCCAGTGCTAATTTTCCTCTAGCATGGGTATGCTCCATAACCTCAGAAAACTTTTCTGTGGTTTAATCTGCTCAGTTTTACTTCAGGTTGATATCTAATTCAGTGAGATCTTCTGAAGACTTATTAGAGCATTGTTAGTGATATGAAAAGAAAAATGTAACTTGAATGTAAAGTGTTATCAATGTGCTTAGATGCTTTGCACCAGCCTGCAGCTCACTGTTGCCTATAAGCAAGAAAGAATGACATAAACTATGTTTGACAAAAGTGTCTTCAGCAATCACCAGAAGTAGTGCTATGAATATACTAAAAGCTAATGACACTGTCATTGTTTTCAGGCAGACAAGATTTGCTAAGAGGCAAGGAATGTTAATTTAGGCTCAGATCTGCAAAAATACTGTATTCTGGACATGGCTGTCCTGTGTTTGGATGCTTGGGTGTGCTAGTAGGATGAATGCCTGGCAATCTACAGCAACTGAAGCCTGTGACCTCAAATATATTGAGCTAATGTTGATATTTATTTAGCTACTGGAATGAAGCTGACATGTGGCCATTTGGCAAGAGAGCTGCTCGGGACCGGCACCGGGACTGGCGTGCTCAAGCTGAGAGGTGCTCTATTTTGGTTTCTTTTTTGGGGCTTTTAGGGCAGGAGGACCTCAGAAGACAACAAGGACTGGCAGGGTTTTCTTCTCACATGCCTGCTCGAGAGGGTGACATCAGCCATGGGAAATTTAAACAAGGCAGAGCTAAGCCACATGACTGCCATTTGGCCAGAGAGCCTTCTCCCTTGATTGCAGCTAGCAGCACGGGTCAGCTGACAGAGTACAGAAGCCTCTCTGGTAGTTTGGACAAAATATAGTAGTAAGGTGGAATATATATATATATATTTAACAACAAACAATAAAACCCCCTAAACTTAATTTCACCTGCCTGAAGAGATCCAGCCATGGTAATGACTCGGCCAAAGGCTACTAGAAAAATGGTAGGTACCCAGACAGAACTGGTGCACAAGCACGCAGGTGTCCAGGCTGCTAGCTGCAGAGTCTGCTGGAGCCTGGCACTTAGAATAGAGGGTGAAGGAGACAACACCTGTGTGAGGTGTGACCAAGTGAATTATCTTCTCAGTCTGGTGGCCAAGCTAAAGGATGAGGTATCAAGACTCAGGACTATAAGGGAACGTGGAAGGGAGTTAGGTGTGTGAGAGCAGGCTTTACAGACCTCCCCTCCCTGGAAACAGGGGGGAATGGGTACAGGTCCCTGTTAGGAGAAGCATGGGGAATCCATCCTGGCCCTATTTGCCTCCACCATTGCCCTTGCATAATAAGGGGGCCCTGCAGGTTGAGGGCAATGTGGATGAGAAGGCAGAAGAGCAACCTTCTAAGGGGGTGCTTAAAGCAAATCAGTCCCCACCAACCATCAGGACTAGTGCCATACAGAAAAAGAGGAGGGTAATTGTTGTTGGTGACTCTCTCCTGAGGGGAGCAGAGGGTCCTATATGTCATCCTGACCTATCTCACAGGGAAGTCTGCTGCCTACCTGGGGCCTGGGTAAAGAACATCACCAGGAGACTACCAAAGCTAATCCAGCCCTCTGACTATTACCCATTGCTGGTAATCCAAGCTGGAAGAAATGAGATCGATAAGAAGGGCACCAGGACAATCAAAAAGGTATTCAAGGCCCTTGGACAAATGATTGATGGGGCAGGAGCTCAAGTGGTGTTCTGCTCAGTTGCCTCAGTGGCAGGGGTGTACACTGAAAGGAACAGGAGAACCCATACCATCAACAAATGGCTCAAGGGATAGTGCCAGCAGTGGAATTTTGGGTTCTTTGATCAAGGGTCAACTTTTACCACACCTGATCTAGATGGGGTCCACACCTGGACCTAGATGGGGTGAATATATTTAGAAAGGGCAAGAGGGCTCTAGCACTAGAGTTGGCAGAACTCATTGGGAGGGCTTTAAACTAAGTTTGAAGGGGGTGGGTGATGAAACCAGTCTCTCTGGAGAGGAGAGAGAGGGTCATAAACTAGAGTTAGATGATAAATGAGCAGCCCAGCTGAAGTGCATGTACACCAACGCACACAGTATGGATAACAAACTAGAGGAACTGGAAGTCTTGGTTCACCAGGAAAACAAAGATGTAGCTGCCATTACAGAAACATGGTGGGATGATTCACACAATTGGAGCACTGCACTGGGTGATTACAAGCTCTTCGGGAGAGACAGGCGAGGGAGGAGGGGGGATGGCTGTGTATATTAGGGAATCTCTTGATGCCACAGAACTTGAGGTTGAGGATGAAAGGATTGAGTGCCTGGGGATTAAAATCAGAGGGAGGGCTAACAAAACTGACATCCTGGTTCTAGTCTGCTATAGACCACCTAACCAGGATGAAGAGGTTGATGAAATAGTCTATAAGCAACTGGAGGCTGTCACAAGATCATTAGACCTTGTCCTTGTGGGCAACTTTAACTTGCCAGACATCTGCTGGGAACTTAACTCAGCAGAGAGGAGGCAGGCCAGAAGGTTCTTAGAGTGTACAGAGGACAGCTTCTTGATGCAGCTGTTAAGTGAGCCTACCAGGGGTCAGGCTCACCTTGACCCACTGTTCTCAAATAGAGAAGGACTGGTGGGAGATGTGATGGTTGGAGGCTGCCTAGGGTGCAGCAACCATGAGATAGTGGAGTTTTCAATATGCAGGGAAATAAGGAAGAGCAATAACAGAACCCTTACTTTGGACTCCCAGAGGGCAAACTTCATCTAATTTAAGCAACTGGGTAGCAGCTCTCAAGAACAAAGGGGTCCAGGATGGTTGGACCTACTTCAAGCAGGAACTCTTAAAGGCAAAGGAACAGGCTGTGCCCACGTACTAAAAGATGAGCCACTGGGGAAGGTGACAGCCTGGCTGGGCAAACAGCTCTTGAAGGAATTAAGGGGAAAAAAGAGGGTATATCACCTTTGGAAAGGGGGGGGAGGCAACTCATGATACATTTAAGGATGTTGTTGGATCATGTAGGAGAAAAATTAGAGAGGCAAAAGCCCAGTTAGAACTGAAGCTGGCCACTGCTGTGAAAGACAATAAAAAGCATTTTTATAAATACATTAATGCTAAAAAGAGTGGCAAGAAGAACCACCACTCTTTATTGGACCTGGAGGGGAACATGGTAACTAAAGATAAGGAAAAGGCTGAGGTTCTAAATACCTTCTTTGCCTCCATTTTCAATGGTAAGGCAGGAGGACTTCAGGATAACTGGCCTCCTGAACTGGTAGATGGGGTCAGGGAGCAGTGTAGTGCCCCTGAAATCCACAAGGAAGTAGTTCGGGACTAGCTGAGCCACTTGAACACTCACAAGTCCATGGGACCAGATGGGATCCATCCTAGGGTGCTGAGAGAGCTGGCAGATGAGCTGGCGAAGACTCTCTCCATCATTTTCCACCAGTCCTGGCTCACCAGAGAGGTCCCGGATGACTGGAAGCTGGCCAATGTGAGGCCCATCCACAAGAAGGGCCAGATGGATGAATCTGCAAACTACAGGCATGTCAGCCTGACCTCAGTGCCTGGAAAGATTATGGAGCAGATTATCTTGGGGGAAATCACTGCGCACCTGAAGGATGGTCAAGGGATCAGGCCCAGCCAACACGGATTCAGGAAGGGCAGGTCCTGCCTGACCAACCTGAGCTCCTACTATGATCAGGTGACCGCCTGGTGGATGTGGGGAAGGCTGTGGATGTAGTCTACCTGGACTTCAGCAAGGCCTTTGATACCATCCCCATAGCAAACTTCTGGCCAAGCTGTCAGCCCGTGGCTTGGACAGCAGCACTCTGTGCTGGGTTAGGAACTGGCTGGACGGCTGAGCCCAGAGAGTGGTGGTGAATGGTGCCACACCCAGCTGTCAGCCAGTCACTAGTGGTGTCCCCAGGGACCAGTGTTGGGCCCAAATCTGTTCAATATCTTTATTGATTATCTAGATGAGGGGATTGAGTCCACCATTAGTAAATTTGCAGACAACAGCAAGTTGGGAGCAGGTGTTGATCTGTTAGAGGGTAGAAGGGCTCTGCAGGGGGACCTTGACAGGCTGGACAGATGGGCATATTCCAACATAGTATCATTTAACAAGTCCAAGTGCTGGGTGCTTCACTTTGGCCACAATAACCCCATGCAGTGCTACAGGCTGGGACAGAGTGGTTGGAGAGCAGCCAGGCAGAAAGGGACCTGGGGGTACTGGTTGACAGTAGGCTGAACATGAGCCATCCGTGTGCCCAGGTGGCCAATAAGTCCAATGGCATCCTGGCCTGTATCAAGAACAGTGTGGCCAGCAGGAGCAGGGAGGCCATTCTGCCCCTGGACTCAGCACTGATTAGGCCACACCTTGAGTACTCTGTCCAGTTCTGGGCCCCTCAATTTAAGAAGAATATTGAGACACTTGAACATGTCTAGAGAAGGGCAATGAGGCTGGTGAGAGGTTTCAAGCACAAGCCCTATGAGGAGAGCCTAAGGGAGCTGGGGTTCTTTAGCCTGGAGAAGAGGAGGATCAGGGAAGACCTTATTGCTCTTTACAACTTCCTGAAGAGAGGTTGTAGCCAGGTGGGTGTTGGTCTCTTCTCACAGGACAAGAGGACACAGCCTCAAGTTGCACCAGGGGAAGTTTAGGCTGGAGGTGAGGAGAGAGTTCTTCACAGAGAGAGTGATTGGCCATTGGAATGTGCTGCCTGGGGCAGGGGTGTGGAGTCACCATCCCTAGAAGTGTTCAGAAGAGCCACGGTTTAGTTAGTCATGAGGAGTTGGGTTATAGGTTGAACTTCATGATCTCTGAGGTATTTTCCAACCTTATTGATTCTATGATTCTATGTTAGCTACTGGAATAAAGCTGGCATGTCAGGTTAGCTTAGAGGCCTTAGAAAGCACTGTATAACAGTCTGGATCTGTTCGGAACGGTTCATACTCAAAGTTTTATATGATTGTGAGGAGTGCCACATGATCAAATTTTTAAAGTTTTTTTTTTTTGTTCTAAGGTTTACAGTTTTATAGTTTCACTAAAATGCATTTCATATTAAAAAGTTTAATAATTAGACAACAAACTCAGGAATATCTTACCCGATCAAAATCCTTTATCTGGCTTGATATTTTAAACTCTTTATGGTACAGGAAGATAAAAGGCAGATGAAAGGCTACAGTTTATTCTCCTCAAACTACATTGAATACATCACATTCTTGTCTGTGACTTAAATACACACTTTTGAGAAATACACATTTATGTTAACTGCTTATATAAAACTCGATCTTCTGAGCACTTCACAAGGACCAGTTGTGGTATAAGCTCTAAAATTCCTAATTACTTTTTATTTTTTTCCACTAGCATTGATTTTATGAATAATAAGGGTTCTACTTACATCTAAGACAATCTTACCATTAGATGAAGCTACTGCTTTCCATGAAGATCCTTTTCATTATATACAGTAAGCTTATACTTTTTATTTTTTGATACTTCCATTCCTTGTGAGCTCTTGAAAAATGACCGGGGCCTTTATCATAATAATAATAATAATAATTATTATTATTATTATTATTATTGTTATTAGTAGTAGTAGTAGTAGTAGTAGTAGTAGTATTGTTTTGTTTGATTGAGGTTTTTTGTTTGTTTGTTTTCTTATTAATATGTTAATTCTGTTTATGCTTGGTTTAGCTTCTGGATCTGTTTTGTTGTTTGGGTTTTTTTCTCTTCTTTCAAATACATCATGAATTTTTGACATTCTGTACCTTAAAAACCACAGAATTCTTTATTTCAAGTTCTTAATATCATTTCTCTCAGTTTTGGGTCTCAGATGACTACTACAGTGCCATATTGTGCTCTAATATAAAAATTATAATTATACCAAATCCTTAAGAAATCATGACCGATTTTTTTTTTCATTTGACAACATGACATGATCTTCAGATAGAGATTGCTTTACTTCTAGTTTGAAAAGTCTGTGTGGTGGGTTGAAAGGCTGATCCTCCCACCATGGGCAAAAATGAGACTCAGACAAACGGGTTGCAAAAGTGGTGGAAAGTTTAAATGGAAAAGCAGTGAAAATTTTACAGAGAACCACAATCACAGTGACAAAAGAGATCCCAAAGCATACCCAAAAGTATCCCATCCCCACCTGAGGGTACAACCCAAAACCCCCAGGGCTCTCTCTTCCACCCCCCACTTCCACTGTTAGGCTAATCTCAGCTGGCCAGAGATTGCCCTTCCCCCCAGCCTTGGGCCTATCCAAGCTCAAGAGGCAGCGAGGTGGCTCACCCCATTACCAGATAGCAGTGAGGGAAGAAAGAGGAAGTGCAGGACCCCCGCTGATGGTTTTATAAGGGAGCAGGGTATTATGGGATGAAATACGTAGCTTCCCGTGTCCACCCACTGGGCTGGACACTTTGGGACACCGCAGGTGTGGCTTGTGTGGTGGCATCGGGGGGGCACCCAGCCTGAACCACCACAGTCTAGAATGTATAGGTTATCTCAATAGTTTTCTACTCTATAATTAAATATTTAATCAGAATAGATAGCATAGTCTATGCTTTCTTACAGCAATATCTATTTAACTCTGTAACATAGACATGCAAGTGCATTAATAAATAATATATATAACTAATATATATAACTACAAATATATATAAGTATGCAACCATCCTTTATACAGGACTCCTACTGGTATTAATAAATGTTCTTTTCATAGAGCTACTGTAGATTATGACTAGAAATAGAGAAAACTTTTTAAGCTCAGAACCCAACACGCGATTCTCTGACTAGTGCTGACTTGCTGACTTTCATCGCTTGATCGCTTTAATCTGTCTGCACCTGACCTTTGTCTTGTTACTATATTTAGATGGCATGTTATTTGAAGCTTCACTACTGTTTCTTATTACTTTTCATTATCTGTGCACTCACATCTCTTTCCACCATGATCTCCGAAATATAACAGCTAAAAAAAACCCTAAACAGAATCACAGAAACATTCTAGCTTGAAAAGACCCTCAGGATTACCAAATCCAACTGATAACCCTACTTTACTAAGTTCACCCCTAAACCATATCTCCAAGCACCACATGCAAAAGACCTTTAAACACATCTAAGGTTGGCGACTCAAGCAACTCCCTGGGCAGCCCATTCCAACTGAAACAACCCTGAAACAACTGAACAAAATACAAAAACTTAAATCATTACAATCTGAGCAATATGCACAGTAGATTTAATAACTTTCGAAGAGATCACAACATAGCTTAAGTGACAGAAACTTTTGTCTTTGCTGTTTTATCTGCCTTTGAGTATATCATAGATGTGTATATCATAGAATTAGAGAGTGATTGAGGTTGGAAATGAGAGAATCCTCTCTTGAACATGTAAATCACCTGGTGGTGTGATGATTACATTAAAAATGGAGAAATGTCTCAAAAAAAGGTACGATCATCCTGAATGACCCACCTGGTGTGTCACCACCACCAAGACAGCAACTGCTCATTGGACTGCAAAGATGGGCAGAGGCCACGTGGCACCAACCCCTGCAAGCACACAGGAAAGACCCCTTGGAATGTGGCAAGGTTGTGGGCCAGGAGGAGCTACAATGAAAAAACCAGGAACTTCATAAAAGCCCTGGGCTATGCCAGCCTATGGTGGGTAGGGGGAACATCAGGAACAGTGTGGCCAGCAGGTGCAGGGAGATCATTGTGCCCCTGTACGCTGCACTGGTTAGGCCACACCTCGAGTTCTATGTCCAGTTGTGGGCCCCTCAGTTTAGGAAAGATGTTGACTTGCTGGAACGATGTCCAGAGAAGGGCAACAAAGTTGGTGAGGGGTTTGGAGCACAAGCCCTATGAGGAGAGACTGAGGGAGCTGGGGTTGCTTATCCTGGAGAAGAGGAGGATCAGGGGAGACCTTCTTGCTCTATACAACTACCTGAAGGGAGGCTGTAGACAGGCAGGGGCTGGTCTCTTCTCCCAGGCAACCAGCACCAGAACAAGAGGACACAGTCTCAGGCTGTGCCAGGGGAGGTTTAGACTGAATGTTAGGAAGAAATTCTTCATAGAGAGAGTGATTTGCTATTGGAATGGGCTGCCCAGGGAGGTGGTGGAGTCAACCTCATCGGAGGAGACTTGATGGGGTGCTTGGTGCCTTGGTTTAATTGATTAGATGGTGTTGGATGATGGATTGGAGGCGATGATCTTGAAGGTCTCTTCCAACCTGGTCTATTCTATTCTATTCTATTCTATTCTATTCTATTCTATTCTATTCTATTCTATTCTATTCTATTCTATTCTATTCTGTCACTGGGGACATCTCAGGCTGGAGGAAGCAGCCTGGGATGTCTCTCCCCACACACGTACACCCCAAAGAAGGACCATGTGGTGGTAATTATCTCTCCTCCTCTCCCTTTCTCTCCCTTTTCTCTTTCTTTCTTTCTTTCTTTCTTTCTTTCTTTCTTCCTTTCTTTCTTTCTTTCTTTCTTTCTTTCTTTCTTTCTTTCTTTCTTTCTTTCTTTCTTTCTTTCTTATTCCTTTCCTCCTTTCTTCCTTCCTTTCTTCCTTCCTTCCTTCCTTCCTTCCTTCCTTCCTTCCTTCCTTCCTTCCTTCCTTCCTTCCTTCCTTCCTTCCTTCCTTCCTTCCTTTCTTTCCCTCCCTTCCTTCCTTCCTTTCCCTCCCTCCTTCTTCTTCCTTCCTTCCTTCCTTCCTTCCTTCCTTCCTTCTTCCTTCCTTCCTTCCTTCTTCCTTCCTTCCTTCCTTCCTTCCTTCCTTCCTTCCTTCCTTCCTTCCTTCCTCTTTCTTTCTTTCTTCTTTCTTTCTTTCTTTCTTTCTTTCTTTCTTTTCTTTCTTTCTTTCTTTTTCTTTCTTTTCTTTCTTCTTTCTTTCTTTCTTTCTTTCTTTCTTTCTTCTTTCTTTCTTCTTTCTTCTCTTTCTTCTTTCTTTCTTTCTTTCTTTCTTCTTTCTTTCTTTTCTCTTTCTTTCTTTTTTCTCTCTTTCTTTCTCTCTCTCTTTCTTTCCTTCTTTCTTTCTTCTCTCTCTCTTTCTTTCTTTCTTTCTTTCTTTCTTTCTTCTTTTTCTTTCTTTCTTTTCTCTTCTTTCTTTCTTCTTTCTTTCTTTCTTTCTTTCTTTCTTTCTTTCTTTCTTCTTTCTTTCTTCTTTCTTTTTTCTTCTCTCCATTCTCTCTCTCTTTAATAAATAGTTCTGTCTTGACATATGACCTTGTTGGTGTCTTAATTTCACTCATGGGAATGCTCAAGAGAAGAGAGTCTCCTTCCCAGCTTCTGGACCGAGGCATTTTAATGGCATAGTTGGGCAGGATTCCTGGGTAGTGAAACTATCACAGTGAGACTATTACATTGCTGAGAACCCTAAGATGTCTGTGTGTGTGCCTGAGATGTACTCCAAATACAAAATGAGTGGGTGTCCGAATTCATATTTTCACTCTTTCACAAGGGAAAGGGCTGAAGAAGGATGAAGCAAAAAGTTGTGGGATAGAATGAGGGGGGTTCTCAAAAACTTTAAATGTGTGTTTTCCCAGAGAAGAATATTCTGGTGCACAAACATTGATTTTTATGGCGTGACCTCCCCAAGAAATCTCACTACCCTGTTGTAACAGAGACTATTGAAGCTTTTTACAAGGTCTGTCCTCCCGGGGAAGATTTTTTTTTGGTACAGTGATTTTTAGTGTGTGACCTCCCTGAGAAGCTCAGTACCCTGTTGTAACAGGAAAAATTAAGAAGATTTTGTAAGGTGTGTCCTCCTGAGGAAACAGTTTGACCTTCCCAAGATGCCCAGTACCCTATTGAAACAGAAAAATTCAGGACCTTTTGAAAATGTATGCTTTCTTGGGCACAAACAATGATTGTTATGGTGTGACCTCTCAGAGAACCCAGTACCCTATTAAAAAAGGAATAAATGTCACTAACTGAGATGCTTTTTGAAACACAGAACTTTGCAAAACTCTGGTCAGTCTCTGTACCACATGTTTACCAGTGCTGTGGGTTTTGATTCTTATTTAAACTCTAATGCTGAAGATTCCAGTTACCAAGATCAAGGTGTCTTGATGGATTGTCAGAAGGACACTTGTCTTATAACAATACAAAAGACCTCTCAAATTTTACAGGCTGCCACTGCATGGAAAGAGTTTCCTTACAGTGTCATCAAATCCATGAAATCACAGAAGATACATTTCAAGGACTGTCCTCCCCTCATATCCTCGACCTCAGCTGAAATTGTGTCTTAATTTTACTTACAGGAGTGTTCCAAACAACCTTATCTTCTTTTCATCTTCTGGACCAAGACAGGAAGGAAGATGTGGAAGTCATCTGGTCCACTCCTCCCTGATCAATCAAGGACATATAGGGACAATTTTCCAGGATCTCATGTGGACATTTGTTAGTATCACCAAATATGCAGACTCCACAACTTCCCTGTGTAACCTGTGCTACCTGCACAGTAGAAAAATGTTTCCTAATATTCAGAAAGAACTTCCTGAATTTCAGTTTGTAGCACATTGTCTTTGGTTCTGTCACTGAACACCACTGAAAAAAGCCTGGTTCCATACTCTTTACATCTTTCCTTCATATAGTTATATACATCTATGTGATTTCCCTGCCATGAACTTTCTGCAGGCTGAACAGTCCCAACTTTATAATATCATGTTACAATGTCAGATTGAGGAATGCTAGTAAAGCATTGAAAAAAACATAAGCAAAATTACTTTTAAGAGTTATTTAATTTGAAACAAATTATGTTCTCCTTTAAAAGAAAATATGCTATGCTAGTTGACAAATCAGTTGCATTTTTGTGGTGGACTCATCTACTCAGATCTGAATTAATTTGTAGAATATCTAAAATATATATCTTCATTTTAAAGGGAAAAACAAATGCAGTATTTAATTATTTTTAAGACATTTCAGTAAGAAATATGTATGAAGCTTTGCAGAGGGACCTCGACAGGCTGGACAGATGGGCAGAATCCAGTGGCATGAGATTTAACACATCCAAGTGCTGGGTTCTGCACACTGGCCACAACAACCCCATGCAGTGCTACAGGCTGGGGTCAGAATGGCTGGAGAGAGGCCAGGCAGAGAAGGACCTGGGGGTACTGGTTGATGGTAGGCTGCACATAAGCCTGCAGTGTGCCCAGGCAGCCAGGAGGGCCAATGGCATCCTGGCCTGCATCAGGAACAGTGGGGCTGTCAGGAGCAGAGAGGTCATTCTCCACCTATACGCTGCACTGGTTAGGCCACAGCTTGAGTACTGTGTCCAGTTCTGGGCTCCTCAGTTTAGGAAGGATGTTGACTTGCTGGAATGTGTCCAGAGAATGGCAACGAAGTTGGTGAGGGGTTTGGAAGACAAGCCCTATGAGGAGAGGCTGAGGGAGCTTAGCCTGGAGAAGAGGAGACTCAGGGGTGACCTTATTGCTCTCTACAACTACCTGAAGGGAGGTTATAGCCAGGCAGAGGTTGGTCTCTTCTCCCAGGAAGCCAGTACCAGAACAAGAGGACACAGTCTCAGGCTGCACCAGGGGAGGTTTAGGCTGGATATTAGGAGGAAGTTCTATACAGAGAGAGTGATTGTCCATTGGAATGGTCTGCCCGGGGAGGTGGTGGAGTCACCTTCACTGGAGGTGTTCAGGAGGAGACTTGATGGGGTGTTTGGTGCCATGGTTTAGTTGTTTAGGTGGGTTGGATTGGTTGATGGGTTGGACGCAATGATCTTGAAGGTCTTGTCCAACCTGTTCTGTTCTGTTCTATTCTATTCTATTCTATTCTATTCTATTCTATTCTATTCTATTCTCCATGCCATTACATGCATGACAAAGTACTCAGTAATAACAGTACAATGCATTTCAAAACATGTACATGTAATTTATTTCAAAGAGCAGATGATTTAAAAAGTTATAGTTGAAGTAAACTTGCACATCTTGTAGACAAAGGGAAATGGAAAGAATTTTTAAATTTCAATCTATGATAATCTACACTGGCTTTAAGTCTAGGTGAGCAAAATGTTAGATCTTGTTTTTATTATTTTATCGTTCAAATTACGATCAAAACAAATTATAAGGAATCTAAAGGAAATTATGCTTGGAAATTATGCGTAGAGGCACAAAGCTTTTTTCAAAGCCAGAGCAATTAGTGAAAAGCCTTCACTTCTCATTTAACTTCAGACATAGACAGTCTGGATGCCAGTCTGGGATTTATTCATAATATACAGGAGGTATTTTTAGGATGTGATTTATGCCACCTTAAGTAGATATATAGTTCAGATGAATTGCATATTACAATTGTCTGTTTTCTTTCATTAACTGTAAACAAAAGCTAAATAAATACCTAAGATGTGGATTTATCCATTTAAGTGGATAAATCCCACACTCAATGACTTCAGTAGGCCATGAATTTCTGGAAAAATTTGCCAAGTTACTCTGAGACACCATGTGAGGAACAAGAGGATGCCTATTAACCTGAACAGGGGTTATTCCATTCATTTTTGGACCCATTCTGCTAATTTCTACTGAGACAAATGATTTGGAGAACTGAGCTGACTAGCTCATATATTAGTTTTAATATAACTGCAGTCATTGAAGTAGAAAGATGCAATCTTTCTGTAGGGAAAAAAAAGATATAATAAAAAGCAATTTGTTATCCTCAAGTTTCTGAAGAACATAGCAACCTTTGAAGGTGTTCAATAGTTACATACACTTACTCCTACACACACACACACACAACAGAGTAGCATAGATGAGCATTGGCACCTTGAAAAAGATTGAAATGTTAAATACTTATTTTCCTGTAAAAACATCCAATGCAGTCATGGGAAAATGTGCTTAATGTCTACACTATATTTAAAATATTTTCTTTAATTTTATTTAATATTAGTTTAGTTAAAATCCCTCAGTTTATCTCCCACCTCCTGAAGGTCTGCTGTATTTCTGTGAATATCTTCTTACTAAAAATTGAAAGGATTATACAACATATTTTCAAGGTAAAAGTTTGTTTGGTTTATATAATATTGAGAAAAGATTTCATGTCAGGATGCATTTATTCCTCATGAAGTTAACATAAGTGTTGTAATCACAGATCATTTATGAAGGAATATTGACCATTTATAAGAAGGTTTCAAATTTTGCACCTCATTGCTTATCATTGTAAGCAAAAAGTTTCAGTGAATGGAAACCATGTGTGACACACTTACATTAAAATACCAATTATTAGTGATGGAGCATGCTGAACTACAGCAAATAAGGCCCGAATGATGCTTTCTTTCTTCATAACTTCATTAAATTCTCACACTATAAAGTGATAACACAATTTAATATTGACTTCTTTTCAGCTAATCACCCAGGTTCAAATCAATCCCATATATTTTGTTACTGCTCTTTCACTACTCTGAATTTACATCACAGTATCACAGTATCACTAAGGTTGGAAGAGACCTCGAAGATCATTCAAGTCCAACTGTCACCACAGACTCCATGACTAGACCATGGCACCAAGTGCCACATCCAATCCCCCTTGAACGACTCCAGGGATGGTGACTCCACCACCTCCCCAGGCAGCCATTCCAATGGCAAAAAACTCTCTCAGTGAAGAACTTTCTCTCACCTCGAGCCTAAACTTCCCTGGTGCAGCTTGAGACTGTGTCCCTGTTCTGGTGCTGGTTGCTAGAGAGATGAGGCCAACCCTTCCTGGCTACAAACCACCTCTCAGGGAGTTGTAGAGAGCAATGAGGTCACCCTGAGCCTCCTCTTCTCCAGGCTAAACAACCCCAGCTCCCTCAGCCTCTTTCACAGGGCTTGTGCTCCAAGGCCTCTCCCCAGCCTTGTTGCCCTTCTCTGGACACGTTCAAGTGTCTCGATGTCCTTCTTAAACTGAGGGGCCCAGAACTGGACACATCATTACAACTGAGTGAACAACTTGCTCCTATCTTTAAATATGAGCTGTGTTTGTATTGAAACTCAAGCATCACATGTTTCACAAACATCAAGAGGCCACCTGATACTGTGCATGTCAACATTGTCAGTGCTTGGTGATATTAGCTAAGCAGTAATTACTAATCATTCTTCAGATATTTTCGTTGTCTGTTTGGTCTCCCAGTCTTCCTGTTAACTTCAATGTTTCTCTTCCTCAAGGCACTAATTCTAAGGACTTAGTGCCGAAAATGGTTTTTCAATATTGAAAATTGTTCATTTAAAATCCCTTTGAAGGTTGTATGATTTGGGAAGCCTTGGTGGAAATACAGTTAAACTTACTCAGGTATTTTCATTCTAAAGCAATAAAAGTATTATTGCGGTGTTATTGCTAAAATGTCACTTTTTTTAGAATGCAGATTCATAATACTACTATTCAAGTATCTTCTAATTTCTAAAACTCTGTCTCAGCTATTTAAATTATATTTTCATAGTTGCTTCAGGTTTTACTCTTTTGGTACTTCACCCATGTCCTGGTTTGAGGCCACGCAGATCCTCTCTTTGCCCCTCTCTTGCCAAAGGGGGCAAAAGAATGACACTAACACAAAATGGATTCAGAAGTGATGAAAGTTTAAATGGAAAAGCAATTAGTGTTTTACAGAAACTACAAGCATAATGACAAAAGAAACCCAAAGCACACAGAGTCCCTTACAGCACACCAAAAATGCTCCCAACTCTTCCCCCTCCCCACCTGGGGGTATACCCAACCCCCCCAGGGCTCGCTCTTCTTCCCCGCTGCTAGGTGGTCTCAAGACTGGCCAGGTCTGAGACTGCCCCCTCCCCTTCTTCCTCTCCTGACATTAGGCCTAGATAGGTCTAACAGGCTTGAGATAACTCCCTCACTATCACCCAATAGGGAGTATCTCTCACGAGAAAGAGGAAGTGAAGGACTTTGCAGATAGATTTATAGGGCGCAGGACATTATGGGTAGCTTCATGTCCCCTCTGGGCTGGACCCTCAGGACACAGAGATGTATCTTGTGTGGCAGCAACAGGGGGCACCCAGCCTAAACGCCACAAAACCCAGCAGCAGCATGAAATGTGGAATAAATAAGCTTTGCTTGAAATGCGAACACTACTAAAAGTTCCTAGAAAAGTCCCATTCCATGGTGTTAAAGTTGATCAATGATGTTGGCAGGCTACCTGGTCCCAGCAGAACACCAGCTCTGAATGGATGATGAGGTTCTTGCAAGAAAGGAGTGAACATCCGTTCAGCCTCGTGGTGCTAGAAGGACTTGTAGAATACCCCATTTCTGAGTCTAGCCAAGAGACAGCTTACCAGGGAGTACAGCAGCTCATGCAAACCTCATAAAAGGACATAGAATTCTGATC
>CM037631.1:98277105-98338300 GCA_015227895.2 Colaptes auratus | reverse complement strand
TCTCTTTCTATGACCGGGTCACCTCCTGGTGGATGTGGGGAGGCTGTGGATGTAGTCTACCTGGACTTCAGCAAGGCCTTTGGACACTGTTCCCGACAGCAACCTCCGGCCAAGCTGTCAGCCCTTGGCTTGGACAGCAGCACTTCTGCGTTGCTGGAACTGGCTGGAGGGCCAAGCCAGAGAGTGGTGGTGAATGGTTCCACATCCAGCTGGAGGCCAGTCACTAGTGTGACCCACAGGGATCAGTTCTGGGCCCCATCCTTTTCAACATCTTTATTTTTTGATCTGGGTGATGGGATTGAGTCAGTCATCAGTACATTTGCAGATGACACCAAGTTGGGAGCAGGTGTTGATCTGGTAGAGATTGTGATAGCGTGGAAGGGCTCTGCAGGGGACCTGGACAGGCTGGACAGATGGGCAAAGTACAGTATGATGGCATTCAACAAGATGGCACTCAACAAGTCCAAGTGCTGGGGGCTACACTTTGGCCACAACAACCCAGGCAGCACTACAGGCTGGAGAGCAGGCAAACAGAATGGGACCGGGGTACTGATTGACAGCCACCTGAACATGAGCAGCAGTGTGCCCAGGTGGCCAAAAAGGCCAATAGCATCCTGGCCTGCATCAAGAATAGTGTGGCCAGCAGGAGCAGGAAGTAATTGTGTCCCTGTACTCAGCACTGGTTAGGCCACACTTTGAGTACTGTGTCCAGTTCTGGGCCCCTCAATTTAGAAGGACATTGAGACACTTGAATGTGTCTATGAGGCTGGTGAGAGAGGCCTTAAGCACAAGCCCTATGAGGAGAGGCTGAGTGAGCTGGGATTCTTTAGCCTGGAGAAGAGGAGGCTCAGAGGAGTCCTTATTGCTGTCTACAACTACCTGAAGGGAGGTTGTAGCCAGGAAGGGGTTGGTCTCTTCTCCCAGGCAACCAGCACCAGAAAAAGATAACACAGTCTCAAGCTGCACCAGGGGAAGTTTAGGCTCAAGGTGAGGAGAAAGTTCTTCACAGAGAGAGTTGTTAGCCATTGGAATGTGCTGCCCAGGAGGTGGTGGAGTCCATCCCTGGTGGTATTCAAAAAGGGATTGGCCATGGCACTTGGTGCCATGGTTTACTAGTCATGGTTTAGTTTGTTTGTTTGTGTGTTTGTTTTTTTCTAATTCCTGTTGCTGCTCAGAGCCTACATGCTCTTTGATAAAAGAAGATTCTATGGGTTTAAAAATGTATATGGAGTTCAAAGTAAATTCCAACTGAAACAAGTCATACTTGTCCCAGGTCCAGCTCCAGTGTGAGGACAGGGTCTATTTTATTCTGAGTAAAGCACTAAAGTTTGAATCCACGGTAACTGGATTCATGACATTCTTTCTGTGTGTCTGATCTACTGATAGCATCCTTCTGCTATACAAGAGGTCTTTGATGACATCTGATCAGAGTGTCACGTAACTTCCTGAGCAGATTAGTTAGTTTGACATTTCTTTTTCTGACTCTGGTCACAGCCATCTGATCCCCAGATGGCAGATGAGACAGGAGTTAGAAATAACAACACAAGAAAACTGAAACCAAACCAAAACAAAAAAAACCCAAACCTCCACCCTCCCCCCCCAATGAAACCAAAACCAAAATGAAACAAAAAACCAAAACCCCCTACAATCCCATTAAAGGTAAAAATAACTGCACATAGATTGCTATTGAAATATGATGCTGCTTTATGTGACAACAAGAAAGAGAATTAAGTTGTCATTTTCACAAGATATTTTGATGAGATGATGCAGACTGGTAAAATGTGATGCCACATACTGCTTCGTCATGTCATACTTGTCTAGTTCAACAGATATTTAAATGTTTTCTTTCTGACTTTAACAGTACATGTCACTGGAGGAGATTAGCCACTCTTGAAATCGACTTATTCTGCATCTTTATTCATGCATTTCATAGGATCAGATGTTTCACTCAGCTTATGGCAGCACACCAACAATAATAGCAGTTATCAGTTTGAATTCTACATCAATATGCCTTTGAAAAATAACTTTTATTTGCAGCCTTTCATATATTTTTTTAGGTGTAGTTTTACTGTCTACAATGAGGAAAACTTCAATGTATCTGTGCACATTAATATACTATATTTATTAGGATTTTTCCACCATTTAACCTTTATTTTTGATATTTTTAACCTTCATTTTTGATATTTTTGTTGTTGTTGTGAATAATGGCTGATTACTCTACAATTGCTATATAAAATGTGTATATTAAATTATAGAATCCAAGCTGCAGAATGTAGATCTTTCTTCATATAAAATGTACTCAAAGAGTAAATCCACACTGGCATATTTTTAGTCTCAAGGGCCACCCTGGTATAGAAAATGGTGCACTGTTGGTTCTTTGCTCTTAAATATGTATGCAATGATTTAAAAAACATAGGAGTTATACTGTCCAGGTTCTTGAAAGAAGTTCAGGTAGTGTCATTATTTATTTAATGGAGCTTCTGGTGAGCTTAGACAAAGCAATGAATGAGCAGCCATCTGGCTTCCTAGGAGCAATAAAGTCTGAGTTCACTCACAGGTTCTATTGCATTTCTAATTAAAAGTACTGTGAGTTTTAACCCAGTTTTGAGGATGACCAACATCTATAGCACTCCTTCACCAATCTCTTTTCCCCTTCACTTCAGCAGATTCTTTTCAGCCTCTGAATATTTTTAGAAGCTGCTGCAACTCGTTGATGCCCTACCAAGTTGTAGCATTCAGTAGAGCAGAGACAAATATTTGCCTCTGGAGTTGGCTATACAGGTTAAAGTAGTCTGACTATTTCTTTTCTTCAGGTGATTACTGCAGCCCCATGCTCTTCAACATCTATTGATGATCTGGATGAGGGCATCGAGTCCATCATCAGTAAATTGCAGACGACACCAAGCTGGGGGCAGGAGTTGATCTGCTGGAGGGTAGAGAGGCTTTGCAGAGGGACCTCGAAAGCTGGACAGGGGGCAGAATCCAACGGCATCCAAGTGCCGGGTTCTGCACATTAGCCACAACAACCCCATGCAGTGCTACAGGCTGGGATCAGAGTGGCTGGAGAGTGGCCAGGCAGAGAGGGACCTGGGGGTACTGGTTGATGGTAGGCTGAACATGAGCCTGCAGTGTGCCCAGGCTGCCAAGAAGGCCAATGGCATCCTGGCCTGCATCAGGAACAGTATGGCCAGCAGGAGCAGGGAGGTCATTCTGCCCCTGTACACTGCACTGGTTAGGCCACACCTTGAGTCCTGTGTCCAGTTCTGGGCCCCTCAGTTTAGGAAGGATGTTGACTCCCTGGAATGTGTCCAGAGAAGGGCAACAAAGTTGGTGAGGGGTTTGGAACACATGCCCTATAAAGAGAGGCTGAGGGAACTGGGGTTGCTTAGCCTGGAGAAGAGGAGACTGAGGGGTGACCTTCTTGCTCTCTACAACTATCTGAAGGGGGTTGTAGCCAGCAGAGGTTGGTCTCTTCTCCCAGGCAGCCAGTACCAGAACAAGAGGACACAGTCTCAAGCTGCACCAGGGAGGTTTAGACTGGATGTTAGGAGACGTTCTATACAGAGAGAGTGATTCCATTGGGATGGTCTGCCCAAGGAGATGGTGGAGTCATCTTCATTGGAGGTGTTTGGGAGGAGACTTGATGGGGTGCTTGGTGCCATGATCTAGTTGTTTAGGTGGGTTGGATTGGTTGATGGGTTGGACACGATGATCTTGAAGGTCTCTTCCAACCTGGTGTATTGTATTGTATTGTATTGTATTGTATTGTATTGTATTGCAAGGTGTATGAATCATTTCCTTGAAAGACTGAAGCCTTTTCTCCCTCCTTCAAGACACCTGAGATTTTGTCAATACTGTAATGTATGACATACCTCATCAGAAGGCTATGACATACTGTACTCATTTTTTCCTGTTCCCATTAGGATCAGGCTGTTAGACATACATTTTTAACAAGGAAAATAGACAATGAGTAGCAAGATTTGGCCTAAAACTCGTGGATGAAACAGCAAGATTCTGATGCAGAGGACCACTGCATAACAGGAACGATATCTCATAAAAGATATAAAAGATTTGCCCAAAAACTTGCTGACAGCAAGAAGAATCCTAGAAAGGCAACAAGAACTTTCATTTTGCTGCAAAATTGTTGTTGGCCAGGCTGTTAGCCATGTATTTCTTAAGTATGTATGTTGGTATAAGAGACTGAATGCACAAACTTTGTAAGGATAAGCATCAGAAGCAGCAAATTAATTATTGTTTTGGTAAATAAATGTCACCTTCCCCATTTATAAGATCTCATATTAGATTTTGTTACCTTAATTTCCCAAACTGGGACATTTAGGGATCTATGAGGAAAGTGTTTGTATGAACTAGGTCTCCAAGCACCTATGACAGTCAGTTTGAATCTGCTCATAATAGAGCTGGAGAGGTATTTATCTAATTCTAAATTAGAAGCTTATAATCTGAATAACTCTCTAGACTCCATTCATTACATTGGCTAATACTGCATTGGCTTAATTCAGGTTCCCAAAGTAAATATTTAATGTAATCTGAGATATCTTTACATTACTGGAAAAATATACATCCATTTCTGCTTTACCATTTGAAGATAAAACCAGGCAACCACTTATAAAACCACCGTTCTGATACAGCTCTGCAATATATGATTTGTTATGTCAAGTGATATGATAGGAAGAAGTCACCAGAGGCTATGTTACTTCACTACAGTCAATTAGAGAAAGAATGTCTCTTCTGCTTTGATTATGACCCTATTGGTTACAAGCACAAATAACGCATATTTCGTCTAATATTTTGCTACCATATGTGGAAGTAGTTAGAATCTCAGAAAGTGAAATGAATGTCTTGGCTGTCAATATATGAGTTGTTGACTACACAAGTGGTTTAAAGGAACTTGTTATAAAATAGTAGCATATTTTGCACCTGCTTTTGAACACTTCCACTAACATAACAAAATATGGAAATTTGAAATGATGAATGAAATTAATAAATTACAGTAAAGAGGCTGTTCTCTAGATCAGGTACTATCTGGGAATATGGACTTCCCTATCAGAAAAAGTCAGTGAAGTAATATATTCATGATCAGTGTAGCTCTGAGACAAGGCACAGCAGAGCTGCAAGCAAGCATGTAGTAAGCATTTTAAGGATTGGTTGTGATTTTGACTGAAACTGAGCACAACTTCAAGACAGAATGAAACTGGTAAAATGGTTCCAAACTTGTCCATTATTGTATAAATCTATTTGCCTTTGGAGAAGGTCAACCTCTTGGAGAGATAAAAGTTAACTCTGAGAAGGAAAAAAAATGCTATAGTAATGTGGTCTTAATACTGGGGCTGATTCCAGGAGGAAACCACTTACAAGAATTAAATACAGACTTCCTCAGCAATGTAAGTACAATATACCTAAACACATAAAGCAGACCTTTACGGCCCAATTAGGATCCCAAACAGCAGGAATCTTCCTCATTATTTCAATCTGGACAGACTTTAGTATTGAGATACTGCTGTTGTCATCTCTGCTGCTCGGTGCCCTCTCTGTTCTGTCTCCTTCAGTACAAAGTGAAGAGCATTCACCTATAGTAATAGTTCTGTTAGATTTCAAGGCAAGCAGACCCTGCTGTGACTACCTGCTTTGACATCTTGAATTAATTCCTTCTTAAATAGGTATATTTTTAAAATAAATTATGTTATTTTATTTTATTTTATTTTATTTTAGTTTAGTTTAGTTTAGTTTAGTTTAGTTTAGTTTAGTTTAGTTAAACACATTGCACAAACACAAAATATCACCTTGGTTCCAACAATTTCCACAGTGATTTCTCCTTGAAAATTCTTAAATGATTGCAAGTAGTTACAGTGATTTATCATTTGTCTTGTCCTTAGTTCAAACTTGTTTCCAGTTGAATTTGTCTGCATTCAAATTCCATCTGTTAGATCTTGTCACACTTAATCAGTAAGGTCTAAACAATATTTTATAGGTGTAAAGTTCTAAATGTGATCTATGTCTTTTTGCACCCTGTCATGTCAACTATCATGTTTCAGTAATAGGATCTACCTCAAAGCTTTTTTTATCACCACAGGATTTCTTTCTGCCCTACTAGGACTTCTCTCTGATCTTGGATACCCTTTGAATCACAGTAGGAATGAAAGATCTTGAAACAGAATGAATTAATGAACAAGCAAACTTTAAAGAATTCAGGTCTTTGTATCTAATATGACACTAACTACTCCTTCTAAAATTGCCCCGTGACATGAATAACTTCCCTGTCATTTCCCTGTGCTACAACCCAAAGATCTATGGAAACACAAAGCTTTATATTGACAAATTACTGCATTCATTCTCATAAGAAAGCATATCTGTCTTCTGAACTTCATAACGCCTCACGAAATCTGTTGATGCTTAACATTTCCATTTTCTGAAGCCTCAAAGGAATTTGCTGTTATCAATAACTATTTATTCCCTTTGCTTTTAATATTTTTTACTTAAAAGTACAGACTTGTTAGACACATGAACTCTACAGTTTGAAGCTGGTTTGTAAAAACATCATTTATAATTGTCCAGAAGTCATTGTTAAAGAAGAATTTAACACTTGTGAAACTACAGTTCCTATAAAATGACTCTGTAATAGACAGCTTGAGGATTTGTAGCTTTCTTGTGAGTCTTGTTTAAGATCCTTTCCTAATAACCACTTATACATAATCAGTTGGACTTTACGCAACCTCATCATAAATGGGCCGTGTGAATGTTTCCCCGTTATTGCCTCCATAGCTTGCAGACTACACAACAATTGATAGTAATTTAGTGCTAAAACCAAATTACTATTCTAACAATAGAAACCTCAATAGCCTTGACAGAAGTAATTTCAAGATACAGTGAGGTCTAGATTTAAAGGAGTGCTTTAGGGACAGAGAAATTGTTTGCTAGACTGGTTTCCACTAAATCGGTCATTGTACTTTCTGTTCTGGTGAAAAAAAGTAGAAAGGAAATTAGTTTGAAAAAATGGTTAAGCATTCAGATTTGTGCTCTTCAAATAAATGCTGTACTACATTGCTTTCACAGCTGCCCAGAAAGAATATTTTAATTTGTATCTCAGTATCAACTGAAAAATATTTTGTCACACTGTTTATAGAGGGCAGTCAAATCTATCACACTGTTTATAAAGGGCAGTCAAATCTGTCACACTGTTTTTAAATACTTCAGGGAATTAAAAACTACACATTCTACTTATGAGAGTAATATGGCTATGTGTTAAATTGTTTTGTTTAATTTTGCATAATGCAAGGTTTTTATTGATAGTAAAATAGATGGTTTGTTTTGCAAATGTTATGTCCATCCTACTAAATGAGATATCAACATCAAGACATAAACCAAATAATATGCAAGAATCAATGTAGACTTTGTAAAAAACAAAATGAAACAAAACAAAACCACCAAGGTGAGCTGTCACTCTATCACACAATTTATTGTATTAATTTCTGTCAAAAAAGAGAAGAGTTGAATATACACTTTCTGATCCCAATCTGTCTATAATTTTAGAGTTGCATTTCTAGTTATATTCATTGTTTTTGTCATTCCATCATCACTCAGTTTGGCTCAAATTTTAATTTTTTGCTATAATATGAATTTTATCTGTAGAGTTACCTAAATTTAGAATTCTAATTTGTCTTCATAAGGTTGATTGTAAAAGCCTGTATTATTCCCTATGTTTTCAGTAGCATGAGACACACTTTTAACAGGAGCTACTGTTCAGTATTGAACTCTATATGACAAAGGAAGGATTTTTATCTCTTCACTCAGCTACCAAATTATTTTAGTTACAATTCTAAATATTTTCCTAAGTTTGTGAAGACCACCATGGGACCAAAGCCACTTAGTCAATATTAAATTTGAGAAAGATTAGTGGGTGAGATTTTCCCTAATATGTGGTTCCTACCTGTTATATGCAATTGTAAATTTTTGCAGTAGCCAGCTTATTAAATTTGTATGCACATAATTATTTTGAAGAGATATATACTAATATTGACACACATTTAAATGTCCACAATAGCATTGCATGAATTTTCCCAGGTTACACTCTATTACAGGGGGGGGAAAAAGGAAGGGGAAAAAAAACCCAAAACAACTCTTAGATGATTTATGATGTTTGGATTTTATAGATTAAATTTCAGCCAGTCTCTTGCTATTTATATTATGCAAATTATATAACCTCACATAAATTTTATCATATAAGCTTTAATGGAAATGTGAAGAAGCCATACCATTTTCATATAAAAGACTATATTTCAGCATTAACCTCAAAGAAGACAAAACATTAAAATTCCAGACATGGAAGGAAACTAAACTCAACACGTTATAGTAGCACAGATAGCACCTACAGCAAAATGTGCTGTTCTGTCTTCACTGAATATTGCATGGTTGTTTTGCTTAAATGTTATTGTAGTCTTTGGGAGTAGTTAGAAACTGAAGCTAAGCTGTGCTTACCAGTGCTAGCATTGTCACTTGCAACATTGTGATGCTTTACACGGTACAAATGAGTGCTGTTTATGCACTTAGTTCTTGCTCCATATTTATGCCATTGTGGGCCTCTGTGTTTTGTTGTTCAGTTGCTTGGTTTCTTAAGCTTTCCACAAGTGCAAAACACAGTACAATGATTAAATGTTGAATATTTGACAATAAATTGTATATTTGTAATATGAAAGAAAACACCACAAAACAAACAAACCAAACCTAAACAAACCTCTTGTGTGGACTCATGTGTGAAATAAAAATTTCATACTTCAGTAGTTTTGACTTAGAATAAGGGGGATAGTATAGACTGAATGGTCAGGATGGTGGGCTAAAGGCACTCTCCATTGTCACTACTAAGATAAGTGTTCATAAAAGCTACTTTAATAAGGTCCAACTAAGCAAATTTAAAACATTATTTCAGCAGATGCTGCTTCACATCCTATATGTGAAATAACTTAGGATACTATATGATACTTAGACTATGTTATTTGTTTTATTCAATGCAGCTAATCAATTTAAATGCATTGATTGGAAGATTTTTTTCTTTTTCATACACTAATTCAGTACTTTTATGGCTGCAGGTGGGATTGGTATCTCAATTTTAAAGTATCCCAGCAGACATAAGCACTAATTTCTTAACCTTTTACCCTATACTTTGAAAGAAATTCTTGTTTACAGTGAAGTTGTGTATTAGCCATATAGAACATGTATAGAGGTTGGCAATATTATTTTATGGTAAGAATCACATATTTCCTCTAAACTTTAAGAGCTTGCCTGTGGTCAACTGATCTTTTTTAATTCACCTTATTCAGGGCCTACTTTGTGTTTGAATAGTCTAGCTTGTTACACAGGAGATGAGAAGGCAAAGACCTTGTAACGGATTCACCTGGTTTTGTGAAAAATTATGAATAATTACTGCTTCAATACAGAATATTTCTTTTTGATATTTGAGATAGAGTCTGTGTATAGATAATGGAAACAGATTTTCAGAAGAAAGGAACCATTTTTTGTAGGTTACTAGTGTGGGGGTTTTTAGCTGAAGGATTGTTTATGGGACTCCATCCAGCACATAAAGAAGTAATTTGGAAAGGAAAAAATATGTCAGGAATTATACACCACATATATATACATATACACTACATATATATATACACTACAATAATGCAAGGAATTTGTTTTGTGTTTGCATATACATAAAAGTATATAGGGAAAAGTCATTAACAGCATGGTAAGTGTTCAGAGTATATTCTTAAAAAACAAAACAAACCAAGTTGCCATCTTGGTGTCTAATCTATTCATTTATGCATACAGATCATCAAAGGTAGTATTTGACTCTTCAGCATGTACCCATTACTGCATTCCCTCTTTTTAAATGTCCTTATATTTACAATCATTATCTTTCCAAAACTTAATTTTAGTAATGAAGTTTTCCTCTATTATAGAATCTTGCTCACCTAGTTCTGCAATATTTGAATTCCTCTGTCAAATATGAATTGAGTAATAAACTCCACTTCCACTATCATACATTATCACTAATTTGTGAAGTAATACTGGCTGTGACTTTTCATTCTGAGAATTCAGTGGAAGCAGAGATTTAGGGTGACAGAGAAGTGGCATGCCTGAAATACTGTAGAATATAATAGCAGTTGCATGCGAGGAGAACAAAAATGTTTGATGCTGACACAAGGTAGAGTTGAGAAGCAAATTACTATGAAGGAAAAGAATGACAGTACAGATACATCTTGGAATGAGTGTAAGGACTTTCCTGAGGTGGTATTTTGTAAAAATAACAGTGGACAGCCTCAAGAATTGAAACAGAAAAACAAAAAAGAAAGATTATTCCCTGAAGGAAATATAAGCTAAATAGACAGAATTGGGAAGGTCCAGGCAGAGATATGACACTGGGAAAAAAATCTTGAAATCAGATTACTTTCTCAATTCCCACATGGGAAGACATGAAGGATGCAGGGAGATGATGCTTTGTTGATGGTTACCAAGCAAAGCATTCTCAATACTGTCAGAAAAAAAAATGGGAGAAGTGTTTGAACAGTATTATTATTGTGCCAGCTTGTTAGCAAAATACTCTGGATAAAATGACTGCAACAAAGACAAGAAAATCCCTCATAGATAATATTATTTTTAAGAAATAATGCTGTGTTATTGGTGAACATATTATCTGCTGAGATATTCATGCTAAAATGTAATGATCAAGTCTTCTAATTAAATAGTTAAACAAATTTGAAGTAATGCCTATATGTATGGTATATTTTGCACAGTATGAAATGAGAAATATTATTGGCTTTATTTCTGAGATAGTAATCTTGGTTCTAAGCATGGCATAGGAGAAAATATGCAGGTTGTACATTTTTTTGAAAGACATAAAGAATGGCAACTACTATTACAAGGAGTACAGGGTTTTTCTTAAATAAGCAAGCCCCCAACAAAACAGATATTTTGTTTTAATTGTCTGCTTTTAAGAAAGTTCATGATGCGGTTTTTCCCAGGCACTTCAGACGTACTTGCTGTAATGTTTAATAAACTACATGTCATGTATAAACAACACAAAACAAAGCAAAACAAAGCAAAACAAAACAAAACAAAATAAAATAAAATAAAATAAAATAAAATAAAATAAAATAAAATAAAATAAAATAAAATAAAAGGCATCTATTATAAAGAAAATTTACTGTATCCCAGTCAAATTCTATATGCAAACACAAACCATTGAGATCAAAGTCTGGTTCCAGGACCCATCACTTTGAGTTTTCTAAGTCTTGGAATACAGAGAAGGGTTACCTCTTCTATGCAGAGAGTTGATTTGTGGTATCATGTGCATGTGCAAGTCAGTGGCTTCGATTTCTTGCTTCATTGTGAACAGAACAGGATATATGAGACTGGAGTGGAGCTCCTACAGAATATGAGATTGGCAATAAGAGGCAAGCATCTTCCAGTTTCTACTGAGCTCCTGTCAGATGGTTAACATCTGGGGGGGCATGAAAAGCCCCAGACAAAACCAACAAAACATAATCTAACATCCTTACAGTTTTGAAGGTGCTGATGCCTATTCTGGAAACTTTGTAAAGGCCAAGGAGGTACAAAGAACTAAAAGCATACCTTGTAGTAATTAATTATCTTAAGCATAATGTTGCAGTAATATTCATAGACAGGTAGAATATTATAAGTACAAATAAGTTCACATTTAACAAGGTGTTTCCCTATTTCCCCTTCTCCCTTCCCCCACCAAGTATGATTGAATGTATCTGAAAAAAGATTAAAGCCTTTGTATCACAGAGTGTCCCTGTAGCAAAAGGTTGAAATACTTTAAAAAAGAAATAAAACCACATGAATGAGTTTTAGGGCATAGTATAAAGTTGTTCACTATTAAAGACTAGTGAGAAATTGAGTTAACTACAAGAACACAGAGCAAAACAAAAGTCACTATACAAATATCCACAAAATAACTTTTTACTTCTACAGACTCTAATTTCATTGTACAGTTCTCTAGTTTTCAACAGTTTACTGTAGTTAAGCAGATCTGAAGTGTCACTTAACACCATGAATGAGGGAGAGATCTGTTACCATTTCCATTAGAGCTGGAAAGATTAATTAACTTTTCAGTTGCTAACAGGTTCTTATTACAAACCTGTGACTCCTTTCTTCTACACATTTATTGTATGAGTTCAGTCATACTGTTCTTAGAAAATTTTCTTTCTGAAGTGGCTTACATATTTGGAGCTACCAGTCAGTAAAAGACAATCTATATGACTGCAGAATAATGTAAAACCTTACCTGTAGATACTGTGAGTTGCCTGGCTATAAACTGACTCCAGCTCAAAAGGCTGAAGAACACCACAGATAAGACCTGGTCTGCTAAGTTGAGGCTATAAGCAGCCAAGTCTATCTGCAAGGCACCCCTGCCCATGACAGGGAGGTTGGAGTAGATGATCTCTAAGGTCCCTTCCAACCTAAGCCATGATTCTATGATTCTAAGTTACCTGCAGACTGTCAGAGAATAAGAATCTCCTCAGTAACATAAATTCTTGTAATCAGAAGATAACTACAAAGTTGCTATTGATTAAAAAAAAAAGGTTCTTTAACTCTCTCTCTTGCTAGAACTCTAACATTCAGCATTTCCTATGGAACTTGAGGTACTGTCTTGTGCTTCTTATCCTTAGGACAGGAACCCATTACCTAGCGTCAGTTAGATACCTGAGAATCATTCCGAATGCTCTCATTATTTCTCCTAGAGCAGCCTTGTTCTTTACAGACTTTAAACCAAAGCAATATTCAGTAACCAATCAGTAAATTTGATTAAATTGGAATCTGTTTAGATATCACATTTTGTTTTGAATGGCCTACTAGAAAGAGCAGTATAGAAATTAGCCCACCACTGATTAAGATTCGGTTTTCATACGTGTGTTCTGATTTTGGCCATTATCATTTAAATTTTTTAAACTACATAAATATGGAAATTTATTTACCTACATGAATACCCCCCCAAAAAAGGGAAAAGTCAGCATTTCAGTCATTCTGTCCTTTTTCAAGGTTAGTGAGAGCTAGTGATTTCGCATACTAATAGATTTCTGCAAGTAATTAAAATACTCTTTATGATGATCGAGACTTAAAAGAAAACTGAGTAATTAACTTTGCTGATGAGTAGTCTGTGTTTTTCCAATGTTCAGAATGAATGAGTTGATAACACGGGGGGTGTACAGGATTTGTCATATATTGACAGCTGCTATGTTTCCCTACAACAAAACCTGAAAATTTTAGATTATATTGCACTTGTTTTCTGATCCCCTTTTTGAGAAATATTAAGTAGCATGTAAATTATCTATACTTCATTTTAAAGCACTAGCACAGATCTTGATTTTAACTAATGCAGCTACAGAGAGGAGAGCACCATGTTGTTGGGTGTTTTTTGGTGTGTTTTTTGTTTGCTTGTTTTGTTTTATTTCATTCCTGTGACTATCTAGTCTTGCAGCCTGATTCCTTTAGGGAATAACCTTAGATGCTCTGTGCAGAAAGCACAGAATAGAGAGGTCAAAAATTGTGACTGTGCCTTAGCCACTCATCCCTTTATCCCTCAACAATCATAAAGAAGTTGTTAAACTCTGTATGTTCAAGAGGAAACAGACTAAAATTTCTTTTTTGCTCCTCAAGGAGAGAAGAAGGTTTAAACTGCTATTGATACTCACAAGAAAGTGAACTCAGTACATAATGCTCAACACTATGTCTGTTTGACAGCAGCAAGGAGCTCAGAAAATATGTAGGGAAGACACAGAGGTAAAATTAGGAAGCCGCTGGGCTGTGAGACCCCTGTGAAATAGAACTTTGTGAAAATAACATAGAGTAAGGCCAGAACAGCCCTTTGCATTTGTTACCAATTTAACAAGCTTTTTGTTCTAGAGCATGCAAAGATTATGATTACACCTTTGTCACATCCCTTGTATCTGCTTAACAACCTTTGTGCCAAATCACAGCTGTCTCCTTAATAGTCAATAGTGGTTTTGTCAAATATTTTCATAAAAGGAATAATAAAATGGTAATTATAATACTAGGCCAATAAATGATACTGGGATTTGTTGTCTTGGTTTTGGGTGGATTTTTTTGTTGTTTTGGTTTTAGGTGTGTGAAATCTGGATAAATTTTTCTTGTATGAAAGTGACATTTTCATATTTTCAATGTTTAAAGTTAAAGAAAAAAAAAAGTAGCATTTTGAGGCATAATCCAGTAAAATACAGACATTTATATTATTTATGCTAATATTTAGAAAGAAATATTTAACAAATGACAGTCAATAATTAACTTGGTATCCCTGAAGAATTAACATTCTGGGATTTGTGGATCATAGTGCTAAAGATATTAAATACATGAAATGCAAATGCTCCCAAATTAAAGAACACAGTATAAACCAGGAATATTTACATTATCTAAGGAGGAAAAAAAAATAATTTTCTAGTAAACCTGTTTTTATTAAAGAAAAAAAAAATCTATTATATCTGTCTATGTTTAGCCTGTGTCTGAGGCAAAGCTATAGCAGTTGCTCCATCATCCAGCAACAGCCCCCCAGTAGAGGAGAATCAAGAAGAGGAGAAAACACCCTCAGGTCAAAATAAAAACAGATCTAATGAAATAGCCAAACTAGTACCAATACCAACTTGAACTATATAAAGTTATGTTTAACCAAGGAAGGCAGTGTTATGGATGTATGGATTTATGAATAAATTAATATGGCAAATATGATTGTAATAACTTTTTATTAATACGAAAAATTGCAAAAAATTTATCAAATATGTTCTGTGTACAGCTGGAATATATATTTACAGAGTGAATGCACAGTCTTTAGGCAATATTTAACAATTTCAACCATTTTAGGCAAACCAGAAATATAACTGGGAAAGAGAATCCCTGGCACAATATGGCGGTCAGCCACTGCGGGAGACTTGACACAAACCATTAAACAATGGAGGCAATAAACTCATTACTCATAAATGAGCTCCACCCATGTAGGGGTGCTGCTGATGGTGCATGTTAGCTGTTGAGGATTTTTAGGGTGCTCTCATGCACCTGGCATGACAAGAGACTGGTGCTGGTGGCCAGTAAAGATGCCATGTGGTCTCGATGGCTGATCTGGCATCAGCACAACAGTGGGCTTTACAATGCATTTCACAAAGGGCTCTTGCATCTTCCTGGGTAAACTGAGGCCTAGCAAGAATTCCAGTTGCAAGGCATGCGAGGCTTGGCTTCTCGGCTTGCAGTAAGCAGGGCTCATGGCTTCTCTCCCAGATCTTGGACATGTGAGTCAAGACAAGGCAACTCCGAGGAGACCTTATTGCTGTCTACAACTATCTGAAGGGAAGTTGTAGCCAGGTGGGGGTTGGTCTCTTCTCCCAGGCAACCAGCACCAGAGCAAGAGGACACAGTCTCAGGCTGCACCAGGGGAGGTTTAGGCTGGATGTTAGGAGGAAGTTCTTCACTGAAAGAGTGATTGGCCATTGGAATGGGCTGCCCAGGGAGGTGGTGGAGTTGCCATCACTGGAGGTGTTTAAAAAGAGACTGGATGGCTACCAGCTGGATGTGGCACTATTCACCACCTTACATGTGTTTTTGTTCCTCACCCAAATTTAAGAATTAGATTGATTTTTTTTTTGTGAGAGCTGAAAGAGAAATAAAGGTTTGAAATGTCTCTTTTTATTGGGTTGGGTTTTTTTAATTTGATGTAAAGTCATTCATCTTTAGTTAAGACATTTCATACTTGGATGTTGGTTGGTTCTATTTTTTAAGTCATATTTCAATTTGTTTGGGATTTTTTTGTTTTGTTTTAACAGTTTTCTGTGTAAACTTATACTTCTCATACTGATGAGAGAGAAATGTATGAAGCAGACCACTATTTTCAATTTAACACATATCCAGTATGTTTCGTAAAGTCCTCAAAATGTTTCTATCTTTTCTGATCCGCAACCAAAAAAGTGCTAAGGGAGCAAGTGAGGAAATCACTTAATTCTTCACTGACATTTTTAAAGTTCACAGCAGTCAGGAGAGATTCCTAAGGATTGAAAAGCATCGAAGATAACTTCATTATATTCCTTTAAATGGTCATGAGGGAAAAGAGTGAGTTTATAATTTGCTGGAAGAAAATACAGGAACTCTTGTATTAGATGTTTGAATTAAACTAAGCTCTCATAGTTTTAATTAAGGATAGTAAACATGGATTCAGGCAGGAGAGGTCATACTTAACTAACCTCCTGGAGTTCTTTGAAGATATTACTGCCACAATAGGTAAAGAAAATTTGGTATATGGTAGTATATTTAGGTTTTCAAAAACACTTAACAAGGCTTTATGTCAGTGATTAATGACTAAGGCAAAAGAATCATAAAGTGGGAGGTAATATAGAAGAGTAATGTAAATGTTTCCTTTGTTTTTCAACTTGCAAGTGGTTTAGATTGGGCTAGCCCAGTAGGCAATTTTTCAGTATTTCTGTTCATAGTTTGTCTTGACGTGTTAAGTGATGCAGTTGGGAGCAAAATTAGAGTATGGAAGTAGTGCTCTGCCTGGAGATGGAAGAAATATGTAAAGAAAAGTGAGAAACAGTTAAACCACATTTGAAAATTATTTTAATATTTCAAACAATTAAATTCAGGATGTTTCTAGGCAGGCAACCATAAAGCATGTAGCTATGGAAAAAGAGATATTTGTTTATTTTTTTTTTCTCTTTTACTGGCCCAGGAGATAACGAACATGAAACTTTTTTTCTTTTTTCTTAATTGCACACTTCATGTGAAAATAATTGTAAATTCTTCTCAAGTTGTCTGGCTGGAATAGCAAATGCAGGCATAAGGAAAGAACTCCACATATCTGACAATATTCAGATCAAATTACTATTCCAGTGGCTTTCAAAACACTGAAGGGTAAACTGATTTCCAGTTTAACTAGTATTGTGTGTTGAAAGAAAAATGTCAATAGAATTTCTTGTATAAGAGAAATGTGGAGGTCTCACATCACCTCAGCCAAGAAAGAAAGTCTATATAATAAGAAGTATAAATTTCTGTCCTGCTTTCTAAATTGCACCATTATGTAGCTTGTCTGAACATTAATTTTATGATTCCCCTCCCCCCCACCTCCTTTCACTTAGAACTAATTGGGTAATAGCTGAGTTAATAAAAAATATGTCCTAAGTAGTAAAATTCATCTTCAATACCTAACTGCAAATTGTTTGCAATCAGAGGTGAGATTAGAGCTGCAATAGTTTGTTTACAGTTGTAGTGTCGCATAATATTAAAACCAGAAAATATTTTCCAGTTTTGCAGTTCTGCCAGTAGGTGGTACTAGCAGTTTCTGCATTTGATAACAAAGGTTCTTGAGTAATACACGTTCCCGTCGCAGCAAGCAATGTGCTCTTACTCTACTGAAAATAACATATTTATATTTGATGCACTTTCACTCAAGGGCAGATTTTAATTCAGTTATTATTTCTTCCAGTTGTGATGTCTGCAAAGTATCCTTTACAATATGCAGTTTAGAATCTGTGACAAATTATTACATCTATTAGCTTTCAATTAAAAGATAATGATAAAAATGTTTTGTTTTGTTTTGTTTTGTTTTTTTTTTTTTATAAGTAGCTTCCCAGCTCTGTAACAGCTGAAATTTAAGATGCACTTCATAATTCATCTAAAAAAAAAATGTTTTCAGAAATATTTAAGCTCAAGATTCACTAATTCTTTTTCACTCACTATTCTGGCTGTTAGATCTTGCGAAAAATGACATGTTGTTTTGTCATGTAGATCTTTTTAGCATCTGGGTATACGTGTAGTGTTGATTTTGGTTGTTTCATTTTTTTCCCCTTTTTTCCTACTTGAAGAAGAGTTGGACTAAAATAGCTGCGGAGACACAGAAAATAGTGATGTAAGGCCAGAACACTTGGAATGTGGTAATAACAGCACTTCTGGCTTTGATAGTAGATGACAATAGATGAAAGAAAAAGAGATGTTTTGATGCAGTTTAGTTGTTCTTAATGAACTGAGATAAATACCTCCATGAAACAAAAGAAAATAAAGCAAAAAATGAAATTTATCATGAAAGGTTATCTGATTTCCAAAATTGAGGGACAATACTAATTTGGCTATGAGTAACAGATATTTCCCTTGGAAATATCAACTAAAGCTAAAACAGGAAAAGCAAACAAATTCAACAGCAACAAAACCCAAAGCAAAGCCTACCAACCAAGCAATCAAAATACACAAACAAACAACACAGAAACTCCTGCCCCCCAGACCTTAGAAATTATACAGTGCAGTGGCATATTATGATACCCATAGGGAAGGTATTGTCTTCAGAGGGTTGACTTGTGGCCACCATGAAAATCAGTTTGCCAGGTTTTGTTTCATTGTCATGTTTGTCATATTCTTATCACAATAATAATACAATGAAAGAAAATTATCCAGTCAGTGTGTACCCATAGTTGTATGGTCAGAGTTCACTGCCACATGAGAGATCATTGATTCCTAAATGGAAAGACACAGAAAAACTCACATATTTCTGTAATGTCTTGATCAGGGGCTGTATTCACAATGTCAGAAAGTGTCTTCATCAGCTGATGTGTAGTGAACACCATGCTGATGTCATGCCCACTGTAAGAAAGGTCTGGCTGGAGCAAAGTATGATAGGGCTTGGAGTTTGGATTGTAAAATGAGATGCTTCCCATTTCCACGGTCTGCTTCCAGCTTGGGGTCATGTATCTCTTCTATTTGTGCTGTCTGCTTGGCTCCTACTTTTGCTGCACTATGAAATACGCTGTTTGCAGAGGTATTGCATATTTGTATTAGTTTATTATACTCTCCTTATCTCAAGCCATTGGAGTTTTTGTGCTTTTTTTCACTCCCAATCATGGGGTCTTAGCCTTGTGTGAGCATCTGTTTTTGGAACTCAGCCACTGACTGGGTTGAAACCATAGCAGACAGCTTCTCTTAACAGTTGATATCATTTCTTAATTATGTATCTTGTGGCTTTTTATAGATAAAATCAAACAGATTATGTGCAAGTTGTTAGGTTCTACAGGGGGTTGACAAAATCTGGAATGAATATGTACTAAATTTTATGTGTTCTTAAGAGCTGCATGCAAAATAAATGTCTGTGAGGGGCTACTTAGTTGCCTGTGAACCATTGTCTGGATGTAAACCAGACAGGTTTTTTAATGTCCATCACTGCTGATTATTCAAAGAAAGAAATGTCCTGTTCTCTCATGAAACTTCATAGGACTTACCTTCTCACCTGTTCACTGATGACCTGTAGGCATTTGAAAGTAGTAATGGCAAGGCTGTTTTATACTCATAGATGCTGACTAGTTTTTGCTTCTAACTTTATTAGTGTATAGTTCATGGCCTGAGCTGCAAACTTTGGAAGATTGTGTGAATGAACTCTACCTGGTTGGTAAACAAGGTAATTCATGTAAGAGCTGAGATGAGTCTCTCTGTTGCAGATTTTCTTCTTGTCAGACTGAATATGCTGCAGAATTTCACTATGTTTGAAGATTCTTCTGCCCATACTGAAAATATATATGGTTGTAGCAGATAGGAGAGCATTTTGGTGTGTATATGTGTATTGTGTATTTGATTTCCAAACTTCTCAGTTGATTTTATCAAGTAGTATTATATATTTAGAGGCAGAAATCTCTCATTAATTTCAGAGCTTCGTAGATGGTTAGCTAATTCAGAATCTGAAAAGACAGTGCTTATGTTATGGTGGTATATGTACTGGCTGCTGGGCACAGATGAGCTCTCAGGTCCCAGCTCCCAGGAAGCCCCAGACATCCAAGAAGTGATATGAGACCGTTCTGGTCTCCAGACTGGAACTCAGCAGAATCTTTCTGAAGATTGAATTTGTTTTATCATGATATGATTTCACACCAGGTTTTTAATATCCAACAAAATATAATTTATGAAACTGCATTTTTAATGGAAAAAATAACTCATTCTTTGCTTTCATGTATAAATAACTGAAGATGTCCAGAATGCTTTCTTTTTTTTTAAGGGGGTTGGGGTTTGAGCCATTGAGGGTGATGTGATTTTTGGATCCTATTTCCAAGGATTGCTATTCCACAGCCATGCCAAAGCTGACTAAATTAATCACCACTTAAAGATAGCTGTCAGCAACAGAAACTGAGGCAGCAAGATTCATTTAACTCATTGAACGATAATGGCACACAGGCAGAGTCATGCTGACAGATCCTCCTAGAGGCCATAAGGCACATGGAGGACAGGGAAGTGATTCAAGACAGCCAGCATGGCTTTACTAGGGGCAAATCCTGTCTGACCAACCTAGTGGCTTTCTATGATAAAGTGACTGTCTCAGTGGACAAGGTATGACCTTATGGATGTGATCTATCTGGATGTCTGCAAGGCTTATGATGTGGTCACCCACTACATCCTACTTGCTGAGGTGAAGAGATATGGGTTTGATAGGTGGACTGTTCAGTGGACAAGAAATTTGCTGGATGGTCACATCCAGAGGGTAATGCTCAATGGCTTGAAGTTCAGATGGAGAGCAGTGACAAGATTGCAAGACCCCTTGCTGTATAGCGTTGCAAAGCCCAGGAGCAGAAGGGACATGTCTTGCTGGGCCAAGAGACAAAACCCAGGAGGAGCTGAGAGTCCCCAGGACAGTTTCATTTTATTGGATGAAGCAACAAGCACCGCTGTGAAGATTGCAGCTCAAGAACCTCTCCAAATAGGCAAAGCTGCAAAGCTGACAAGCCCTGCAAGGCTTGGCAGCAACCTCTTTTCTACAAAGCTTTCAGCTGAGATAAACCCTGTATGTGGTATAGCAACAAGCTGCAGAAGCCAACAGAAAGTGAATCTGTGTTCCTGCAGCTTTCAGGTGGTTGATGCCATTTTGATTTTGTTTAAATCCCCATGTGTGCTGGTTGGTACCACGATCAGTGAGTAATAACAAAGTCTGATTTTTTATAAGCATCTGTTAAAGGTCTGCTGCCCAAGAGAATTCTAGAGTTACCCCCACACACACCTTTTGTGGGCAATCTCTGGCATGTTGCCAATGTTCTCTTTTTTCTTTACCGTTTAAATTGTTGTTTGTTGTTTCCGGATTTTTGCTCATATTGTTGAAATTGTTACATGTTCCTGCTGATGAAATATTTGTTCCACAACCGAATATTTTGAACTAGTGAATTCCATGGGATTTCTTTTATTAATAAAGTTATTAATGCTTTTATTAATCATTCCACCTATTGAACATTAATAACCTCATTATGATCATAACAGTGATCTGCCCCATCAGAGTGAGACGTCTATAGTTTCCTGGATCCTCCTTTCTTCCTTGCTTGTAGATGTATAGCTATATACACTTATGTATCAGTGTATATGTGTATTTCTACATATACCTAATCTGTATTTATACTTGTTTATGCATTGATATGTAGTAGCCTAATAAATGTATTACTATGTAGTAGCCTATAGCTTTAAATTACAACTCTAACCTAAATTGGTTTTGTTCTAAATGTGTGGGAGATAGCCTTTGTGTTTATACCTGTTATGTTTACAGTGTATACAATACATTGTGCATGAGCTATTATTAATAGGACACTTGGTGCACCTGAATCTTTTGCAAAATGTCTGTTGTTCCACATAGCCTTTAGAGGAGCTTCTACCATCACTAAATGCTAGTCCTTGTGTTAGAAGATGATATTGCTCGTGTTTGGTTTTACTTCGATTAGATATTTTCTTTAGTTAGAAGGTAAGAAATATTCACAGACTTAATTTCTAAACTGTTTTGAATTACATTTATTTTTTAACTTTAGGCAGAGTACTTGAAAATATGAAGGCTAGCGATTTTATGATAAATATAAACATTTAAAAAATCTAAAACTGTCTAGGTGAGCCACAAATATGTAAAAAGGAACGTACAAAGACATACAACTCAATCTAAGACAGGAATATCCTTGACAATAATGGTCTACGCTAGCTAATAAGATTCATGCACAGCTCCTTGTTTAATCTTTTAGGAATACTTCTACCATCTCTGCAGCCTAAGTTTTCTTAAAATTCTGGCAAAAAATCCGGCCTTAATATTTAAGCAGTGTTATACATGCAGGAACTAAAAGGTATTTATACCTAAGATGTTGGTAGAAGAAAGAGTTGATGTGTCATTTACACTTGCTATAGTTCTGGCCTATGAATTTCTTCTTTGAGAACTGCTATTCTAAAACTTTATGTTCACTTACTTTCTTTTATCACCCTGTTTTCTCTTTCTGACCTCAAAAAGAAGAAACATCAATCTCTTACTTTGTTTTTAATGTATTCCTTGTTTGTCCTTTTCACCCCTGAAATGATATTGATTTGGTTTACATTTAGCTTAAGGCTGTAGTTTATCAATGCATAGTGTATGCATCTGACATATAATGTAAGATATTAAAAAATGTTTACAAAAATAAATCTGCACTGGTTTACAGAAGAAAAATTAGTGATGTTCCTTAGGGATTGATACTGGGACTGGCACTGTTTAACGTCTTTGTCAGTCATGAAGACAGTGGGATTGAGTGCAGTCTTGGCAAGTTTGCTGACAACACCAAGCTGTGGTGTGATCAACATGTTGAAGGGAAGGGATGACATGCAGAGGGACCTTGACAGGCATGGGTGGTAGGCCTGTGCAGACCTGATTCTAACTGTAAGACCTTGCACCTGGGTTGGGACAATCCCAAACACAGATACAAGCTGTGATGAATGGATTGACAGCAGCCCTGCAGAGAAAGACTTCAGGGTCTTAGTGCATGAAAAACTGAATATGAACCAGTAATGTGGACTTGCAGATCACACAGCCAGCTGCATTTTGGGCTTCATTAAAACAAGTCTGACCAGGAGGTCAAGGGAGGTGATTCTACCCCTTGAGTCTGTTTTTGTGAGGTGTCACCTAGAGTACTGTGTCCAGCTCTGGAGACCCCAGCATAAAATGGAGTTGGAGTGAGTTCAGTGGAGGGCCAGAAAGATGATGAGAGAGATTAAGCACATCTCCTAAAAGGAAGGCTGAGAGAATTGGAGTTTTTCAGCCTGGGGAGGAGAAGGTTCCAGAGAAGCCATATAGCAGCTTCCCAATACCTAAAGGGGCTTTTAAACAAGAACATGGAGTGATAGGACAAGAGGTGAAAGAGAGTAGATTTAGATTCCATGTAAGGAAGAAAGTCTTCTCTGTAAGGAATGTGAGACATTGGACCAGGTTTCCTAGAGAAGTTGTGGATACCTCCTCCCTGGAAGTGTTCAAGGCCAGGTTGAACGTGGCTTTGAGCATCCTGATGTAGTGGAAGATGTCCCTGCCCATTGCAGTGGGGTTGGAACTCTAGGATCCTTACTGTCCTTTCGAATAAGAATCCTTGTATGATTCTATGGCAATTATATATAACTTGGAAGCTACACATCAAATGTCTTATTTCTCAAAAAAAGAAAATAGAGACCATTGCAGTCCAGTTATGCAGTAGTTGTTGAGTTTAGTTTATGTTTGAGTTTCCTTTCAGTGAAGATTTAAAAAAAATAAATAATGCTTAGGTTTTATTACCCTATAAATGGTGTTCCTGTGTTGTAATATCGTGTTATAGAATAAATGTAAATCTAGTAAGGCCTCTGGAGAAAAGAAGGCTGGAGGGGGACCTTATTGCTCTCTACATCTGCCTTAAAGGAGATTGCAGTGAGGAGGATATTGATCTTTTCTTCCTAGTAACAAGTGACAGGACAAGATGAAACAATCTCAAGTTGTGCCAGTGGAGGCGTAGATTGGATAGTAAAAGAAAGTTCTTCGTTGAACTTTCTTATCAACACCGTAATATTTGTCACAATATCATTTGTTACAATGTCATAGTTTCTATGTAGCACACCTAGTAAGTGGAACTCAAAATCTCTTTTGATCATTTTTCCATAGCACTTCTGTATTTCTTTATACTATGTGCAAGTTTGTGGTTTGGAGTTTTTTTACGTTTTTATTTGTTTGCAGGGTGGTTTGTTTTGGTTTTTTTTTGTTTCTTTGGGTTTTTTGTGTGTTTGAATTTTGGTCGGTTTGGTTTTGGTTTGGTTTTGTTGTTTGTTAGTTCTTTGTTGTGGTGGTAGTTTTTTGTTTGGTGCTTTTGGTTCTGATTATGTTTTTTTATATAGAATGGGGTGCCTTTTATTGTTTTGTAGTAATGTTAATTAAGAGGACACTAATAAGAAAATGGTGTTATAACAAAGATTTAATTAGTAACAGCATTTTTCACTTTCAGATGTAAATATACACCTGAATATCTTGAACATAATACTAAGTTATGAAAAAATGGGTTTTATTTCAATTTGAAGTTTGCTGATTCCATGGAATGATAAACTGGTTGAAACCAAAGTTCATTTTTATTCTGTATAACTAGAGACAGACTGCTAATGTGTACTTGTGAACCACCAAGACTAAATAGTCTAGTACATTCACAACTGTAGATGTTTCCCATTTGTGTTGGCTTTTGGTCAATGACTAGAAAATTCTTCTTGTTAAAAAAACAAAACAAAACAAAACAAAAAAACTCAACAAGCACAACACAACAAACCCCAGAAGCAATAAATATTTTTGTCTTCTGTCTTTGAGAAAAGTATGAGAAGGTATGGCAAGCAGCTCTGGCAGCTACAGATCTTACAACAGCGGTTGCATGCAATATTTAGGCAACATTAGAATCCTTTTACCATTCTTAAGAAGTCACCAAAGATTAAAGGGCTCAAAGCATTAAAAATACCCAGCAAATTAGGGGCACACTTTATTTTGGACCAGTGTTGTAGATTTTATTTATATGGTAAACATGTTTCATAATCTTGGCTTTGGCAGCAGACAGTCTATTGCTGTCAGTGAATAGAAGAATAGAATAGAATAGAATAGAATAGAATAGAATAGAATAGAATAGAATAGAATAGAATAGAATAGAATAAACCAGGTTGGAAGAGACCTTCAAGATCATCATGTCCAACCCATCATCCAACACCACCTAATCAAGTAAACCATGCAACCAAGCACCCTATCAAGTCTCCTCCTGAACACCTCCAGAGATGGTGACTCTACCACCTCCCTGGGCAGCCCATTCCAATGGGCAATCACTCTCTCTGTGTAGAACTTCCTCTTAACATCCAGCCTAAACCTCCCCTGGTGCAGCCTGAGACTGTGTGCTCTTGTTCTGGTGCTGGTTGTCTGAGAGAAGAGACCAACCTCTGCCTGGCTACAACCTCCTTTAAGGTAGTTGTAGAGAGCAATAAGGTCACCCTTCAGTCTCCTCTTCTCCAGGCTAAGCAACCCCAGCTCCCTCAGTCTCTCCTCATAGGGCTTGTGTTCCAAACCCCTCACCAACTTTGTTGCCCTTCTCTAGACACGTTCCAGCAACTCAACATCCTTCCTAAACTGAGGGGCCCAGAACTGGACACAGTACTCCAGGTGTGGCCTAACCAGTGCAGTGTACAGGGGCAGAATGACCTCCCTGCTCCTGGTGGACACACTCTTCCTGATGCAGGCCAGGATGCCATAGGCCTTCTTGGCTGCCTGGGCACACTGCAGGCTCATGTTCAGCCTACCATCAACCAGTACCCCCAGGTCCCTCTCTGCCTCGCCACTCTCCAGCCACTCTGACCCCAGCCTGTAGCACTGCATGGGGTTGTTGTGGCCAATGTGCAGAACCCGGCACTTGGATGTGTTCAATCTCATGCCGTTGGATTCTGCCCATCTGTCCAGCCTGTCGAGGTCCCTCTGCAAAGCCTCTCTGCCCCCCAGCAGATCAACTCCTGCCCCCAGCTTGGTGTCGTCCGCAAATTTACTGATGATGGACTCAATGCCCTCATCCAGATCATCAGTAAATATATTAAAGAGCATGGGGCCTAACACTGATCCCTGGGGCACGCCACTAGTGCCTGGCCGCCAGCTGGATATGGCACCATTCACCACCACTCTCTGGGCTCGGCCCTCCAGCCACTTCCTAACCCAACACAGTGTGCTCCTGTCCAAGCCATGGGCTGACAGCTTGGCCAGGAGTTTGCTGTGGGGGACAGTGTCAAAGGCCTTGCTGAGGTCTAGGTAGACCACATCCACAGGCCTCCCCACATCAACCAGGCGGGTCACCTGATCACAGAAGGAGATCAGGTTGGTCGGGCAGGACCTGCAATTTGAAGAAGACAGAATGAAAATCTAATTTTGTTATATATAGGAATTTTGTTTGCTTTTTTCCTTTGTAACACCAGAACTATCAGTTTTGGTGTTTTCCTCTTAACGCCACTTACATCTCAAAGCCAAAGTCCACTTTGAATGCTCAATACTTCTGAAACATCTTACGTACTGCTTCTCTGCTTGGCAAGGGCAAATCTGGATCTTTTTATGCAGTTGATTTGATTATTTTTTTTTCTTTTCCCTGAGTAGAATCACAACCAGATCTAGATGTTTTGACAAATGTAACAACTGTTAGATGTTTCTGCTTAAATAATTAATTGACATAATTAAATAATTAATTTAAATTATTAATTGAGATACCTAGCCAACATACATAAGTACAACTGTATCTTATTTTAGGAAATATCTTCTTTATCTGCAGGCTCAATGAGCAGTAATAGAAAGTGTATTTCAGTAGGGGCCATAAATATGTGAACATTATTTAAAAGTCTCTAAGTGTAATGGTCCATGAGTACTCAAAGTGGTTAAATTTAGGCAGTCACAAGACAACTTTCTCAAATACCTGGATAATAAATTAAGTAAAATCGCATATAAAATAAGAAATTAATGAGAATAGGTAGTCCAATTATTGCACATGGAATGTTAAGCTTTGTAGGATATATATATTTGTGATTCTTATGACGGTGGAGGAGGAAGGAAACAATAAAAAAACCTGCATTTTTCTTCCTGGGAGGTATTACAGAAGAACAAGTGAAGCATAAAGTATTCATGCTGTAGGAGCCACATACTGCGTCAAGGCACAGAGAATTCTTAATTTATTGAAGTAAGAGCCGGCTAAAACAGTTAAAAAGCATAGCTCTATGCATTTAGCATATGTTTTTCTGCCTTTTTCAAAGAGTCTGTTTTTCCTTCAAGTGCATAACAAAAAAATTGTCAACACCTCATTTCACACTGCACTTGTAAATGTTTAAGGCCAGAAGTAAGCAGTTACTTGTTAGTAGAAATCTCATTTAGCTGTCAGTAGAGAGGTATCCTAAAAGCATCTAATAAAGTAATAATATTGAATGCAGTGTTTAGTGCTTCCGCGTATAAAGTAAGACTGAATCGGGTGCAATGCTTAGTAAACAAATGTTTAGTACCTGTTCAGAACTTTACAAATGTCTGCAGAAGAAACTCTATAAAATAAAGGGGAAAAAAAAGTATACAAATCATGGAGATATAAATATTCTTACTGTTGCAGCAGAGACTTCATATTTTTTGTTAAAGACATGTCTTTAAAGAGTGAAATTGTCCACTGTAATTGCAGAATTTTATGTTATTAAAAATACCATTCCCTCTGCATTATTTTACATATAATGTTTGGCTTATAATTTATTTATTTTCATTATTATTTTAGGTATCAACATGTGTTTTTAAAGAGGTGATATTACAACATTTTTGTCCAGTTAAGATTCATCTCATTTAGTGTTAGGTACCTTTAGTGTTGAGGTAAGTGTCTGTCACGCTCCTTTATGGTCAATAAAGAGAATCAAGCATTTTCTAGGCAGAAGAAGTATCATGATTTAAGACTTCCTTTTTCTCTCTATTAATCCTGAAAAGATTATCATATGCAAATATCTACATTATAGACACTGACATCTTGCCAAATTAGTCTTATAGCTAATGTTTTGTGATCCCTTTCTACTGCTGTTTTAAGATAATATTTTCTGGGGAAGCTTTTCCTTGTGTCTTGGCACCCCTGTGTTGGTCCCAGGCTGTTGGGTTTTGCATTTTTTTTATCTGAGTATCAGCTAAATTTTAAATTATAAACAGTGATTTGAGTCAAAATATAACTCTTCATATATAGCATTTTCATATTTGATGTTTGGAAGAAATATACCAACATTTATTTCAGTCTCTTTCATCAAAATCATGAAGATTTAATTGTTCCAGTATAGCAGGGTTCAAATTATTTCTTATTCAATATGATAATTTTACTCAGAAGTAGGTTTGGGGTTACTCAGGATATAACACCAACACAATTGATAATTCCAGATTTTATGGCATTAAATCTATATCCAGCTCTATCATTTACCTGTAGAATTAGGTTCATCCAGTTTCTGATCTTGCTAAACAAACATCTTCTCTAGTCCTGTTTAATGCAGATGGACATTATTCATACTTCAGAAAAAAAACAACTTATTTTTTCCTAGCATTTTTCCTTGAGTATATTATTCCTCTTGTCACTTTTTCCCTTTTTTTTGGTGTTGTGTAATAAAAGCAAGCTTTATATTTCATAGCCTTTCAAAATTATTCTTGTGCCATTTACAGTCTATTATTTAGATTTCACCTCCTACTCTCAGGTGGTTAATCATGATCGGCCTCCACAATCTACTATCTAAATTATGAAATAAGACTACTTGATTTCTCTTCTGTTATTTAACTTAGGAGGAACTACCTTATTATCCTCCTTCAAATTTCTGCCTAAAGCATTCCTTTGCCTTGATGCTTATAATAAACTTGTCAGCATTTAGATTTCTAGTAAGCTGATAACATTGACTTTAATAACGTCTTCTTTTACTATGAACTCCCTTCCTATCTGTTTCTTTGTCTGACACAGTCCCAGGTCAGAGAGTTAACAGCTTTTGTTTTGCGCTTATAAAGGATTTTTCACAAGAGCGTTTTTCTTTTTGTAGACTATTTATTTCAAGGAAAGCAATTCTAAATCATAGTGACACTTTTCATACTTTCATTCTCTATTCCTCCTCCTCTCTAATCTATTCTTCCTCTTCTCCACCATCCTGCTAAAATGTTATCATCTGAAGGTAAGCCATTGCATATAAACTTTACCCACATAGCAAGTCTGCAATACCAAAAATCTCTTTGAAAAATACTGCTTTTCATCTAGAAAATATAATTTGTGTCAGTAACTCATTTTATGCAAGAAAAAAATAAATAAATAGTGTTTAATGGACTGTAGGTAACACACCACTTAAATGAGTTGCATTATCATTCGATCCTCTCAGCTGAAGGCTGAGCTGAAATATTAAATATGTTCACAATTTGCTTAAATATATGTGGGTATGGCTGTTCTCACAATTTTTTAGACTTTTAGGTTTTACATTCATAGAAATATTTGTGAATTTCTATACCATTTTATCATCCCTTTTCCCATTACTTTTTTGAAGCTGAAAACCTCCAAACAGGTTTTTTTTTCAGGTTGTTATGACATGTAAGTACAGATCCAGATTTCTTTCAGGTTCAGTTAGGAGAAGCATCATGTTATTCTGAATTTTACTTTTTGTTCTTCTTTTACAGCATTACACAGCAGAAGTTCAGCAGACATGGAAGGTTACAGTGCAGCTTGTCTGGTTCTGTCATCAAACATAAATCCTTGTTCAGAGAAATGCCTAAGCAATCTTGAGAAGTGGAAAAAGAGGAAGATGCCTAAATTTTGTGTGGGTAGCTGAACCTTCAGATTTTTTTGGGCAGACTACAATACCTCTTGGAACATTAGCTGAATTTGATTGCTTAATCGAATGCACAAACTAAACATAGAATCTTAGAATCATAGAACAGCCCATGTTGGAACAGACTTGAAAAGATCACTTAGACCAACCTTCCACGGGAAAGGGAATTGAGTTGAGATTTTCTCTCACTTTGTCCAATCACATATTAAAATCCTACAGTGATAGGGATTCTACCACTTCCCTGGGGAGGTTATTCCAGTGAACGATTCTTCTCACTGTGAAAGATGTAACTTTTCCTGATGCAAATTATAACAGTTGTACCTTGCAGTCTTTATGACTTCATGAACAGAGACCCTCCATCCTCTTTGTGGCCACCTTTTAAATGCTGGACTACTGAATCTTCTCTTCTCCAGGGAGAGAAGACTCTATTCCTTCATTTTTTACCCATATGGCAGGTTCTCACTTGAATTATCTTAGTAGAAACACAAAACTATTCACACTACCAAACTATACAAATTCTCCTTCGGATTTTCTGCCTTTCCTCTTGGAGGATTGTGGAACACATAAGTGGTTTATGCCCACTGGGGAGTGCCTGCGCTTAGTGCAGCCACTCCCTCTTTCAGCGCATGGCTGGCCACAAAGCCAGGTGCAGCTATGCCTCGGTACATTGCCCAGTTGTAGGCAACACATCTGCACAGGTGGCAGCTGCACGTGGTTGTAAACTCCATCAGAGAAGCCTGCAGTAATGCAGCTCTGGAGATACCAATGGGTAGTGTGACTTAAAGGGTGGTTTCCCAGACTGACCCAGTTCGTCCAGCGAAGGGCCCTGGCAATCATCCTCAGAGGCACCCTAATTCCAGTCAGATGGAGGGACCGCTGAGTTTTTTCTTGAGGTGTACAAAACCAATGGCTTGGGAGGTTTAAGAGCTGCTGTCTGAATGTCTGACATGGCAGAGGGATTTCTTCTCCAGTATGTGCTGAAAATCGAGCACCAGAATGATGCCATGGTGTGCTGTTTCCTGGGGGATGGAAGGAGTGGGTGAACTTGGTGAATTTGGCTGCTCTGACTCAATTGCCCCAGGGGTGGAAACATGACACTTGAACTGAACATGGACTTATGAAACTGATCCAGATTGTCCCTGTGTAAGGTGGAGCTCCAGACAGACTTCGCAGTAAGCAGTATCTGTGCTTCTGTTCTTTAGTGGTAGAACACCCCCATGCTATGTGGGAAGGCCTGGGTTCAATTCCTGGTTGGTGCACAAACTACAAAGTGATCTCTGAGAATGGACAATGCCTGATCCATGATATCTATTGTTTTGATGTATGATGTCCATGATGCAGATGGAGATAGAGTTTCCAATGTTAGTGAAAGGTTATGATTTTTTTTCAGATGACCAGGGTGTCCTTTGAGTCTACAAATAGTTCACAGTACACAAGAATGAACTCTATATCATCAGACGGGTCCTGTTCCATCCCATTGGATGAGGGGAAGAACCGTATCCTGATCCCGAGTGAGGACACCCAGATGAAGAGTGATCTTCTCCTTGAACTTTGCTACATATCAACAAGAGACTGTTTCTAATTTGATGATATGTTTGGTGCAGGAATTATGGTATGAAATAAAGGGTGGAATATGGCCATTTAGGATGGGTGCCTTCCAAAAAAAGAAGCCACAGAGTTGAGACCTCCAGTGTCCAGAGTGTCCAGCCCTGGGGGTGGACACAAGAAATAGTGTGTTTCTACCCATAAATCCTGCGCCCTTATGAATATGTCAGCAAAGTCATTGTCTTTCTCTTTTTCCCCCTCCTTGTTCCTGTGGGAGAGAGACTGTCTCTTATCTGTTAACAATGGGGGAGTATCAGAGGCCTCTTTGTACTGGGTAACTTTTTTTTTTTCTTTTCTTTTTTTCCCTGTGCAATCATGGCCTGTTTAGGAGATGATTGGCCTCTACAGACAATAAAACTCATCACTGACACATTTAATCAGTTGGGTTTTGGTTTGGTTTGGTTTTTTTTACCTTTGAGTTTTTCCTTCACAGACAAATAATTCATGAAATTTGGACAGATTTTCTAAATTCCAACCAAAATTTAAGAAATTCAGCCAGATTTCCCAAGTAAAATGAAGATATTTCAATACTGCAAATGTACCTAAGCCTGGTATTTAAACATTATTTTCTGATCTAAGATACTTAACTTCATTCTGGTTACAAACTGCGGATACCACTGTGAGAGGCCAAACTTGTCTCTCCTGATAAGACTCAACGAAGATAAAATCACCTTTGCTGCTTGCCCAGACAATAGCTGATGTGTATTGGGCAGAGGATTCTTGGGAAGGTGCAAAGATAACATTGCTCACTGGACCACAGCTGGCCTCACAACAATGGACCGAGGCCACCCTCGGGACTATGCATAAGACAAGACCCATCAGGTAAAGGGAGGATGGTGAGACAATGGATTCACCACCTAGCCCCTGATTTCCTGAGGGACAATACTTGGACACATACCTAAGGACTAAAAATTGTATAAAAGACTTGAGCAACTACTGGCTCAAGGGAAGAAAAACACAGAAGGAAAACACAGATGAAGAAAAACACAGGAGAAGGACAACATTGTTGAGAAGGAAAACACGAGAGAAGGAAAAGCCCGGGGCAATGCTGCTCTGAATTAAAACCAGGAAAGGAAAAATGACAGAGACATCACCATGGAGCCTGGAAGAAGCAGAACCCTCTCTCTGTGTACTAAGTTCCGCCTACTGCAACTCATGGAGCTGAAGAGGCTGCCCAGAGGACCACATCTCTTCTACAGCCAAAGCCTCAGCACCCTTTCTCTACAGACCCAACATCTCCTGCAGCACCTTTCCTCCACAGACTCAAACTGTCCTGGGGGGGTGAGGGGTGTGGTAATATAATTCCTTTCTTCTTCTCTCTCTCCCTCTCTATTTTCTCCCTCTCCCCTTCTGATCCATCCACTTTATTTGTGTAATAAATAGTCCAGCTGTTGATATTTTGGCCTTGCTTGTGCCTCTAATTTCACAACAAAGGGAATATTCAAAAGAACTGAGTCTTTCCCTCTCTGGACTGAGACAACCACAAGTACTGAAACATTCAGCAACAGAATTTGAACAAAATGCAGACATTGATAAAGGTATTTCCCATGGTTGTTACAGTGAAATTCGGTTTAACTGTATGAGAAAACAAATCATAAAGTCATAGAATCATAGAATGGTTTGGACTGGACCATCTATTTCCATGAACATGGACATCTTCCATTAGATCAGGTTTCTTAAACTTCCATCCAATCTGGCCTTGAATGCTTCCAGGAGGGGACATCTACAATGTCTGTGGTGAACCTGTTTTAGTGTCTCACCACCTTAAGATTAAAGTGTTCGTTCCTTGTGTTTAGTCTAAATCCATAGTGTTTCAGGCAAATAAATAAATTTAAAGAAATCTAATTTTCAATTAAAATATGTAAGAGTATTCCATAAGGACATACTCATATAGGTTACATGTTTATTTCTATGCTGTCATTAACTATATGCAAGAAAAAAAAAGAGGAATGAGGCCATAAAACACATCCTGGTGAGTACAGTAACAAAAATGTCCAGCAAATAAATTGGGACACAGCAGGAAGGATTCTGTGTGTAAGCAGTAGGCTCTTAAAATTGATCATCTGTCTTGCTGAAAGTTAATGGTGCTCTCTCAATATAGAAACAATACAGTCAATCATGCTTCATAGTATAATTAACTACTGAATAAAGTTGGAAAGAGTTGAAAATATTTCATGGGTATAGCAGATAGAGTACCAGAGTTGATGATCTTCCTGATTTTGTAATAGCAGTGGGAGATGGTGAATGTCTATGTTGAGATGCTACGTACCCAAGCAGGATACAGTATTGAGTTAGTTTTGCAGTTATGGAATTTGAAAATATAACTCTGCTTGTGTAATGTGTTGATACTACTGGAATTTGAAATATATTATACCATGCAGGTTTGCAAAATCCAGCTCTGTATTACAGTTACTGAGTCATGATAAGTAAATATAATCCTTTAGAAGTGTCATTCAAATTATTGATAGCCTACTTCCCAATAATTTAGAAACACAGGTATCAGCATGTCACCAGAAAAGCAAACAACAGGTAAGAACCACGAGTTGTACTTGAATGAATATGGTTACAGGTCAATTAAAAAAAAAAAAAGCTGAGACAGTGAATGATAAACTGTTTGGTGACATGCAAAGAAATGAGACTCCATCCTGCAATCATCAGTGTTCCCTGAGAGAAGCATCAATCCATTAGGAGAAAATTATAAAGTCACTGTTTTGAGCAAGTGTCATGAAATCATTCCAAATATGTAAAAGAGATGTCTCAGTGCTGTTAACTGGTTGAAATCCAGACTGAAACTGATTACATATAGTGTATGTTTCTAAGTAAACTACAGCTCAATGGCAACCATTTTTAAGTCACCTTGATAGCAACAGAGGTTTGGAAATGACATAGCAAGTTTACAGGGTCATTTCTTCACCAGTTTTAGTATTAGTGGCAAAGATTTTATTTATGTTTTTGAAAGTATTTTATTTTAAGGTAACATGGGACAATATTGTGAAGATTCAGGGCCTCAAAATAGTGATAAATGCTCTTAAAGGAGCACATGAGAAGGACAGACAACATACTAGAAGGCAGTCTGTGACGGTTTTCTAAGTTTCATTGATTAACAGCAGGCCTACTAAAACAAGTATCAGTCAAAAAAAGATGAACATTAAGATTAATTAGAATGATTGGCCCAGAGACATTGCTGGCAATGCACAAAAAAAGAAAAAAAAAAAAAAGTTAAGCTATAGAATAGAATAGAATAGAATAGAATAGAATAGAATAGAATAGAATAGAATAGAATAGAATAGAATAGAATTAACCAAGTTGGAAGAGACCTTGGAGATCATTGAGTCCAACCTAACATCCAACACTATCTAATCAGCAAAACCATGGCACCAAGCACCCCATCAAATCTCTTCCTAAACACCTCCAGTGATGGTGACTCCACCACCTCCCTGGGCAGCCCATTCCAATGGCCAATCACTCTTTCTGTGAAGAGCTTCTTCCTAACATCCAGCCTAAACCTCCCCTGGTGCAGCTTACCAATACTGTGAGTGCAACAGTGTTTTTGATTGCATGGCATTATAGTCTGATTCATGTTCTTTTGGTAAGAAGAAAAAGACAGACAGAAAATTCTATTGTAACATGATGTATCTGAGGATCTGAGGTATATTTTCCTTGTAGTGGCACATGCACCAAAGCTACATGTGAATCTTCATAGTTATTTATTGATTGTGGAAGAATGTGAATGAGTCTGAAGTTCACTGAAGCAGTGTAATATATTTTCTGAGCTGCTGCTTCACGTTATAGAAATAGTGACATTAAAATGAGTGGTGCTGTTAGTATGCCAGAGGGACAGGATGTGATCCAGAGGGACCCAGACAAGCTGAAGAAGTAGTCCCAGGTGAACATCATGAAGTGCTGCATCTGGACTGGGGCAATCCTCATTATCAATACAGGCTGAGGGATGGTATGAGAACAACCCTGCAGAAAAGGGCTTTGGGGTACTGGTGGATGAAAATCTGGACCTGAGCCAACAATATGCATTTATAACCCAGAATGCCAGCCTCAATTTGGGCTTCATCAAAAGAAGTATGCCCAGAAGATTGAAAGAGGTGTCCAGCTCTAGGGTCCTCAACACAAGAGAGACATAAACACACTGGAGCAAGTCCAGAAGAGGGCCACAAAAATGATCAGAGGTCTGGAACTCCTCTCCTACAAAACCAGATTGAAAGAGTTTGGGTTGTTCAGCCTGGAAAAGAGAAGGGACAGGGGAGACCTTCTAATGCTTGAAGAGGGCCTATGAGAAAGCTGGAGAGGGATTATTTTCAAGGGCATGCAGCAATAAGACAAGGAGGAATGGTTTTAAACTAGGGAAGGGTAGATTTAGACTGGATATTAGGAAGAAATTCTTTACTATGAGTGTAGTGGAACAGTATTCCCAGGGAGATGGTGGAGACCCCATCCCTGTAGGTGTTCAAAGTCTGAGCAACCTGATCTGGCTAGGGATGTCCCTGCTAACTGCAGGGAGGATGGACTAGGTGACCTTTAAAGGTTCCTTCCAACCCAATGATTCATTTATACGAGAAAGGGAAAGGTAAATTTAAGCCACTTCAAAATACTATTTTTAGTTGAAGACACACATGCATAAAATACTGCATAGCCCCTTAAATATCACACTTCATACATCAGCAACCACTGCATAAAATTGGGGGGTTTTGGTTTTTTGGGGGTTTTTGTGTGTGTGAGTTAAGGAAAAGGGACATTAGATGAGAAGAAACTAAACATGTCTAATCCACTTTTGGGAATTTTGGAGAAAGCTTCTAGTGTACATCATTAAGGAAGATCTATTTTTCTTTTCATGAGTGGCAATATAAATTATTGTTGGCAAGGGAAAAGTGCTTGATTTTTTTTCAAGACCTGAAATGAGTTTTACTCTATACAGTTAAGGAGAAGTAAATATCTCCTAGTTTTTGGCAGTTAGCTTGTTCATTCACTCCTCCTGAAAATCTTGCCACATACATTTGGATTTTTAATTCCTTTATGAATATGTCATGTCAAAGCACGCAGAAGTTTTCAAAGGACATAAGGAAGACATAGCTCTCTGACAGGACACATGGGAAAGAATTTATAGCTTTTAAATTCCCCCTTCTTTGACATCAAAAAGGAAAGCCCAACAATTTCATGTATTGTTTCCATGGAAAAATGGTATGTTGTAAAATAAAATGTGCAGGGTGACTTGATATTTTAAAGACCAGTAAAAATAATTTTTTTAAGTTTCCAATTAAAAACAAACAAAAAAGTGTCTGAAATACAGAAAAAATGCCTTCCCCACTGTGAGAGCCTAAAGCTTGTCTCTCCTGGTGTGACTCAACAAAGATAAAATCACTTGCTGCTTGCCCAGACAATAGCTGATGTGCGTTGGGCAGAGCCACTGGAAGGACTCTTGGAAGGTGCAAAGATAACCTTGCTCACGGGACTGCACCTGGCCTACAACAATGGCCCAAGGGCCCAGCTATCACGCCTTCAGGACAAGATCATTTCTAGCCATCAGATACCCCAGGAAACGATATCCTGGGGAACAACGCCCAGACACTTGCCTGAGGACTAAAAAAATGTATAAAAGACTGGAGCAACTACTGGCTTGTTAGAAGAAAACAGAAGAAGAAAACTGGAGAAGAAAAATGCAGTACCACACGCTGGAAAGATCACGGGCCAATGCAACGGATCCTGGACTCTGAAAACCCTCTCCCCGTGCCTTAAGTTCCGCCTGCTGCAACTCATGGAGCTGAAGAAGCTGCTCAGAGGACCACATCCCTTCTACAGCCAAAGCCTCATCACCCTTCCTCTACAGACCCAACATCTCCTGCAGCACCGTTTCTCTACAGACCCAACATCTTCTGCAGCACCTGTCCTCCACAGACTCAAACAGTCTTGGGGGTGGTGAAGGGTGTGGTAATATAATTCCTTTCCTTTTCTCTCTTCTCTCTCTATTTTCTCTCTCGCCCCTTCTGATCTATCCACTTTATTTATGTCCATCCACTGTATTTATGTAATAAATAGTCTAGCTGTTGATATTTTGGCCTCGTTTGTGCCTCTAATTTCACAACACGGGAATATTCATTAAAAACCTGAATGTCTTTCCCTCTCCGGATCGAGACACCCCCACCCCTTAATTTTCTCCATTTTTCAAGTAAAAAGTTTGTCATGAGCCAGCAAGGTCAAAGCATGCAGACTGAAGAGTTTCTTCTGTTTCACTTTTAAAGACTTGTGTTTTGTGCTTAAATGGCCTTGCTGAAATCACAGAGGATTTTTTCCATTGATTTCACTGAACAATGGTTGGGCCTTGAACTGGAATAAAAAGTGAAAGTGACTGTATATTATAGGAACAGGCATTGTATGGAAAAAAGGTAGAACACAGAAAATTATGAAGTCTCTCTCAGAACAAACAAAAAACAACAACAAACCCACAGTGCTTTATTTACCTTTTTCTTTCATTCATCTTCACATGAGCATTTTGCGTATGTTCTCTAAGTCTGCATAGGTGTACAATGGGATTAGGTATGTCCTTGCATTCATTAATCTAAAAGTAAGTATGATGACCTTAAACATATAAATACCAATACATACCTTATTATGAATGTTTATGCAATAGCTTGCTCTGAAGTGTGGAATCTTAGTTATGTAGATTTCTAGACCATTTAAAATATGCAATTATGGTAATAATTATAAGTTCAGTTTTACCACCCCTAAGGCAGTGATTTCTTTCAATTCAACACAATTGGTTTTGTGTTTTAAGGTACAGAATTTGTATTAAAGATGTTAAAAGGGATTAGAAAATAATGCAGAAGCATATGAAGAACAGTATACATTTTTTTAATATATCTCTTTCATACTAAAGCAAACTAAAGCATGTAAAGCTGTAACATTTGAGAGACAGTATAGTAATGCCTGTGGAATAGATAACAGCAGGGCTCTTGTGCAGCTAAGGGAATGTTGTGGTTTAACCCCAGCTGGCAACTGAACACCACACAGCTGTTCACTCACTGCTCCCCACTGGGATGGGAGAGAGAATTGTAAAGGTAAAAGTTAGAAACCTCATGGATTGAGATAAAGACAGTTTAATAGGTAAACTAAAAACCACTCATGCAGACAAAGCAAAACAAGGAACTCATTCAGTACTTTCCATTCGAAGATGTGTGTTCAGTCATCTCCAGGAAAACGGGACTATATCACATGTCATAGTTATTTACAAAGACAAATGCAATAACTTCAAAAATCTTCCCTTCTTCCTCCTGTTTTCAGCTTTTACTGCTGAACACAACATGATATAGTGCTGTGTGTCCATAAGAACTGAGAAATGACAGACCAGTTTGTGAGGAGAGACCATGGCCGCAAGGTGGGCCAAGTTGCCCCTCTCTGCAGAGCCAGTGGCTATTAATTAAGGGGTTCATAAATCATACAATTCCACTTTCCCACAGCCTACCCTTATTAAGCCCACTGTTTTATCTTTATTTTAAGAGGTGGTTTTCTCCCCACTTTCCTTTCCCATCCACTTCAAGGATGCAGCACTTTGTTATCTTTTACTCCCGTGCTTTCTCCCGTAGCTTGGGGCACAGCCTGACATAGACATGAAGGACATCTATACATTTTGTTATCACTTCCTTTTTGGGATTCCACAATGTAGTATGGGATATCCCTTTGGTCATCTGATCACTGATAGGGTAGTGTGTAAAGCAGAAAAAGGCCTTGACTGTGTAAGCACAGCTCAGTAATGAAAACATTCCAAAACAGCCCCATATAGCTACTGTGAACAAATAACTCTCTCCCAAGGACTGGCCCAGGGACTTCCTGAAAAACTACTTTTTTTTACCTATCAGAAAATGCAGTTGGAGAATAAATGAACTCTGGAAGAAGCTTGATGCTTGAATCCACTTAAGTACAAGGCCATTTATGTGCTGACTGTGGATTTACATGATTCATTTGAGGTATTCAGTCAGTAATGTTTGAAGATTAATACAACAGACAAATTAGTTCTACTCAAAAGAGCTGTCATTGCATAGTAAATACGGACAGAATGGATTTTATTAAGTCAAATTAGTTGATTAAGGACCATTCATATGTCTCATATGCATGCCCCTTCATATGCCTCAATTTTCAATAGCAGGATAGGATATCTTCAGGACAACTGGCCTCCTGAGCTGACAGATGGAGTGTGGTGGTTTGAGCCTTAACTGGGACTTAAGAACTCAGATGGGGACAAGGCTGAGAATTCCTCCCCTGCTACCACCTTCTCTTTCCTAAGAGCGAGGAAGAGAAAGGGAAGGAGCAAATCCACCAAGAAATAATTTGGAGTCGGCTAGGTATCCATCCTAGGGTGCTGAGAGAGCTGGCAGATGAGCTTGCCAAGCTACTCTCCATCATTTTTCAATAGTCCTGGCTCACTGGAGAGGTCCAAGATGACTGGAAGCTGGCCAATGTGATGCCTATCCACAAGAAGGGCCAGAAGGAGGAACGAGGGAATTACAGACCTGTCAGTCTGACCTCAGTGCCAGGCAAGATTATGAAAAAGGTCATAGAATCATAGAGTCAATAAGGGTGGAAAAGACCTCAAAGATCATAAAGTCCAACCTGTCACCCAAGACCTCATGTCTACTAAGCCATGGCACCAAGTGCCATGCCCAATCCACTCTTGAACACCTTCAGGGATGATGACTCCACCACCTCCCTAGGCAGCCCATTCCAGTGGCTAACAACTCTATCTGTCATCTTGAGCACAATCACACAACACTTACAGGATAGCCAAGGGATCAGGCCCAGCCAGCATGGATTCAGGAAGGGCAGGTCCTGCCTGACCAACCTGATCTCCTTCAATGATCAGGCGACCTGCCTGGTGGGTGTGGGGAAGGCTGTGGATGTAGTCTACCTGGACTTCAGCAAGGCGTTTGACACTGTCCCCCATAGCAAACATGGCTTGTACAGGTGCACACTGTGCTGGGTTAGGAACTGGCTGGAGGGCTGGGCTCAGAGAGTGGTGGTGAATAGTGCCACTTCCAGTTGGCAGCCAGTCACTAGTGGTGTCCCCCAGGGATCAATGTTGGGCCCCATCCTGTTCAACATCTTTAATGATGATCTGGATGAGGGGATTGAGTCCATCATCAGTAAGTTTGCAGATGACACCAAGCTGGGGGCAGGTGTTGTTCTGTTAGAGGGTAGGAGAGCTCTGCAGAGGGACCTTGACAGGGTGGACAGATGGGCAGAGTCCAAGGGCATGAGATTTAACACATCTAAGTGCCAGGTGCTGCACTTTGGCCACAACAACCCCATGCAGTGCTACAGGCTAGGATCAGAGTGGCCAGGCAGAAAGGGACCTGAGGGTACTGGCTGACAGCTGGCTGAAAATGAATCACCAGTGTGCCCAGGTGGCCAAGAAGGCCAATGGCATCCTGGCCTGTATCAGGAATAGTGTGGCCAGCAGGAGCAGGGAAGTCATTCTGCCCCTGTACACTGCCCTGGTTAGGCCGCACCTTGAGGACTGTGTCCTGTTCTGGGCCCCTCAGTTTAGGAAGGATGTTGAGTTGCTGGAACGTGTCCAGAGAAGGGCAACAAAGTTGGTGAGGGGTCTGGATTACAAGCCCTATGAGGAGAGTCTGAGGGACCTGGGGTTGCTTATCCTGGAGAAGAGGAGGCTCAGGGGTGACCTTATTGCTCTCTACAACTACCTGAAGGGAGGTTGTAGACAGGTGGGGATTGGTCTCTTGTCCCAGTCAACCAGTGACAGAATGAGAGGACACAGTTTCAAGTTGCACCAGGGGAGGTTTTTGGCTGGAGGTTAGGAAGAAATTCTTCATAGAAAGAGTGATTGGCCATTGGAATGGGCTGCCCAGTGAGGTGGTGGTGTCACCATACCTTGAAGTGTTTAAAATAAGACTGGATGAGTGCCGTGGTTTAGTTGATTAGATGGTGCTGGGTGATAAGTTGGACTTGATGATCTTGAAGTTCTTTTCCAACCTGGTTAATTCTTTGAATCTGTGATTAATACATGATTACAGCATACAAAGTGTATTGGTACAGTATGAAAATTCTACCAAATCATAAGCATGAAATTATGTTTCTTCTAAAATGTACACTAGCTGTGCAAACTTATCACACATATTGGAAGAAAGAATGAATTTGATCTTTGGTCTTCATATTTATTCTTTATAATACACCTAAGACACCATAATGAATGCATTTTTCACCATGCCCTGTAAATGTAAAAGTCATTAATCTGAGGGGAAAAAAAGTCTACTAACAGATTTAAATTCAGACAAAACAGACTGTAGCCTATAGGTGGCAAATCACTGCAACTGTGAGGGAAATGAGAAAAGAAAAGTAATATAGAACTGTTCAAAACAGGTCATTTTGTAAACAGATAGGTCCAGAACTCAGCATCTTCTCTCAGTTGCAACAGATGTTCTAATGTTAGTAAAAGACAGTTGAATGTAACAAGCTGTATTGTCTCACAGTAGACTGGAAGATAGATTTCTAAGGGTTTGGTTAGTTTTCAGAAAACAGCTGCCATGATATCTGAGATACACTATGGTATCCAAAATTTCTTTATGACAAACTCTGATGATGCAGGTTAGGTGGAAATCTGAGAATTACCAAAGGGGTAACTAGATCATATAAAGAAGCATCTACAGTTTCATTAGATGCCTAAACTTCAGTGTCTGTATCACATTATGATATCCATTCATCTCTGTGTCAGGCTCTCAGAAGCCCCCCTTTCTACAGACAGATAGGAGAGAAAGCAACACAGAAAACCACAGAATCACAGAAAACCACAGAGTCTTTCCACTTAAACATAATCTGAGTATACTAACATGGAGGATAACAGCATGATTGTCTTTTAGTTCCCATGTGTGTATGTATATACATGACAATATGCTTAATTGGAAAGCTTTCATATCTTTTTCCCCTTAGCAAATTCCACAATGTAAGATATGAATAGTTAAAAATATTGTCCAAGAAAGTAAGAATCTGATGTAGAATGTCTGATGGTAAATTGATATTGACATCTATAGTAAAATAAAACATTTAAACCTACTATATTTTAAGATCATCAGTGTAACATATTTCTTTGCTCCTTCCTATCCTAATTCCAAATCATGTTTTTATTTCTTTCTCATTTTGATCTGTTTGTGTTTGAAACCTCTTCATTCCCATTCTGTGCATTTAGTTCATTCTCACCCATAAACAGTTCTTTCATAGAAAAACAGGACAATAGCATGCCTGGACCATGTTGACGCTGGCTTGTTGGGACTACTCAAAAGACAGTTTCAAAGGACTAGGGGAGGATTTTGTTCTATTTTGTTTTTAAGCACCTCCAGATTGGAACACAAACACAGTAGGTTTTCTCTGCTTACAAAATAGCCAGATACTGAATATGCAGAATTGTGTCTGCAGACACAGTGGACCTTATACCATTTCCTTATGCATGTAGCTGTTGACTTCAGCAGATTTTTTCCTGACTTAGCTAAGTGTAGCTGAAAATATATTCCAGCCCAGTGAGCTTATGAAGCACCTAAGAAAATAAATGCAAATGTCTAATATTCTTGCAGTTAATTTATTTCTTCTTTTTTTGCTATTTTATTTTTCAATTCTTTTTGTTCTCTCCTCTTCATCTCCATTGTCACTGCGATTAAGCAAAGTTTTATTTAGGTTTTTCATTGCTGTAACTTACCAATAACATCTCCTTCCAATCAGATATTTTGTCTGGATTCAGCCTTTGGTCTGATAATACTGTGATAATAAAGATTATTAATGGCATTTTGTAAAACCTGCTTTCCAATAGCCTCAGGAGGGTATGTACAATGCAGATACTTACTCAGAGCAAATGTATCTAATTCCACATTACATCTCTGAAAGTGACACTGTATATATAACTTCAGTGGATACTTTGATGCTGAGAGATTCCATTTGTTCTTTAAAAAGAAAGCTAAGAGATTTCATTGGTGATTTCATGGGATAAGGGAACAGAGAGATTTTTCTGAAAGGCATGTAATAACAGGACAAAAATCAGTGACTATAACATTTGCAACACAGAAAAGTACAATCACATGTAAACAAAGGGTTTTCTTTGAATTTTTTCTTCTTTTTTTTAATCAGGATAGTTAGCAGGTGACAGCTGGATCACAGGGGTGATGGAATTTCCATTCTCAGACAAAATGAAATCCTAAGTAGAAAATCTCTTGGGTAATCTGCTCGGATAGGAGCTGCTTCAACTAGAGCTTTGTACTAGACCATAGCTAAGGGTCCCTTCAAATCTAAATTATTCTATGAGTCTATGTGTCTATGATTAAATAAGACGTCCTACAAATCTGCCACCTAGTGGTGGAGAATCAAAATGAAGAAAATACAAGGAAAGAAAAGGACAGAAGCAGGAGAAAAGACATCACCGTGTAGCATGAAGGCAGCAGACCAGGAGGAACCCTCTCTCCATGTCCTAAGTTCCGCCTGCTGCAACTCATGGAGCTGAAGAGGGTGCTCAGCGAGGGATTTGGACTTTGGGATCTCCCCATCTCCTCCACGCCAAAATGGCAGCACCCTTCTTCCACAGACCCAAACTGTCTTTGGGGGGTGAGGGGTGTGGTAATATAATTCCTGTCCACTTCTCTCTCCCTTTTCTCCCTCTCTCTCTATTTTTTTCCTCTCTCTCTCCCTTCTTCTCTTCCATTCACTTTATTCTGTTAATAAATAGCCTTGCTGTTGATATTTTGGCCTTGTTTGTGCCTCTAATTTCGTAACACAGGAAAATTCAAAAGAACTGAGTCTCTTTCCCTCTCTGGACTAAAACACTCCTATAATCTCTCTATATATATCTCTTTTATTTAGCACTTTATTTATTTATTTATTTATGTCATTTTATTTTCATTTTTTCCTTCATTTCCACAGGATACTACTTTCTTATGCAAGCATTCAAAATCTATCCATATCCTAGCTGCAGCAAAAAAGAGGGCTGGCATATACACACACACACATACACACACACACACACACACATATATATATATATGGATATAAAATTTTGTTTTCCCCTAACTTGTCAATGGATTTATATAGCTTCCATTCCCATGGAACCTCTGACTACTCAGAGTCTTCACGTAAAAGTATGTTACTCTAGTGAGAGGTTTCAGCAGTAAGCTATTCCAGTCCTCTTAAGGCTTCAGACCACAGACATGTTATCTAACTTTGCTATCTATAATCAGCATTGCCATTAAAACACATGCCCATGGAAGGACTGCAAAGAAAAGTTGCTACTGTGTGTCACAGTTTTTCACTCCCCTTTTATATTCTATGTTTTTTCTTTACAATAAAGCAAAAAAAAAAAGTTCAATTCATTCAATTTCATTTCCATGTATCCTTAATTTTATTCCTAATTAAAGTTATTTTACATTATTGATAACATTGTTTCATCTATCAATTTTTTCCCTATGGTATAGTAATTTTCTTTCCTCTCTTTCTACAACTTTCATAACACATTGTGCAAGCTCATGTACCCAGAAAAAATGAAAGTTCTTTTCTTGGCATTCACCTCTGAAAGAAAAAAAAAATTAAAACATTCTTTTCATTCTTCTTTTTCTTGCTTGTTATCATCCACACAACACTGTGGTGGCAAATGTTAGATACACCTTAAGTTCAGTCGATCTCATAACTTACTGTTTAGTGATTATTTTCTGTAGAATTCTATTATTCTGTCTTGACAGCCACATTCTTGAGCTTTCCTCTGTTAATTTCATAGCTGAAAATGCCACCTTTATCCTTTTGGAATATCTGTTTTCTGCTCACCTTTACACATGAAGAACATTTTTTTTCCCCCTTCATGAACTTTCCGTTACCTTTTACTTCAAATCAACCTCTTTTCTAGGTCTGGTTAAGAGGATGTTTTAACTGTACCCTCATACATTTCATAGATACCTATATATTATAAACTAAGAAACAAATACATATGCATTTTATAAATTAAGAAACAAATACTGGAACCATAAAATTGGGGGGAAAAATAAATCTAACCTTATATATTTTTCCAAAGTGAACTTGACCTCAAGCAATGTTCTCCCCTTTTCTGAAACACTTGTACAAATGATGAATATGTTTGTGAGAACTGACACGTATCCAACAATTTATTTTGGTTGAAATTTATTAGTCACATAAAACCTATGTCCAACACTTTTTCTGTTACAACCAGTAAGTCTAAAACTCATATTTTGTCTCAGCCTGTAGAAGTCTTATGCTGAAAAAAATGAAAATGCCAAATGGGGTTAAACTCTCGGTGCTCTGCTTGTTAAATAAGAATGGCATTAAGAATTACTTTTTTCCCCACTTGAGACAAGTATTTAATTGTTGCTGTCTATGAATATTCTGTTTTTAACAAAATGAACAAACAAGGTTAACAACTAGATAAGTAATTAAGAACACTTAATGTTATGCATTGAATCAAAACCTCTAGTTTTTCACTGTGGAGTTGATAGTATTTTGATGTAAAAGATACCCAGAGGAAAAATTAAAATCTGATCCCTTTTGTTTACTGACTGGAACAAGAATCAGTATTATGCACTGCTATGTGAGAGATACTGAAGGGGCAGAAGCAGTAAAACCTCTGGATTACACTGAACTATTAAAAAGGAATATACAACTACCCGAAGGGTGGTTGTAGCCAGGAGGGGGTTGGTCACTCTCCCAGGCAACCAGCAACAGAACAAGAGGACACAGTCTCAAGCTGTGTAGGGGGAAGTTTTGTCTTGATCTTAGAAAGAAGTTCTTCACAGAAAGGGTGATTGCCATTGGCATGGGCTGCCCAGGGAGGTGGTGGGGGTCAATATCCCTGGAGCTGTTTAAGAAAAGCCTGGATAGAGCACTTAGTGCCATAGTATAGATGATTAGTTAGGGTTGGGTGATCTGTTGAACTCGATGATCTTGGAGATCTCTTCCAACTTGGTTATTCTATGATTCTGTGAATGAAAAGGTATGAGTCTCAGTCAGACAGACAGACCACTTGGCTGAGGGAATTGTAGATCACTTCAATTTTTGACAGATCTGCTTAGTTATGAGTAATTTAATTTTTTTAAAAATAGGATATATAATCATATTCTTCAAATAAATTCAAGTATTTCTTCAGATTTGTTACTTCTTCAACAGAGTACTATAGCTGCACTGTAGACATATTTAGGCTTACTATTGTGTCTATGTGGTGAACTCTTGTTTCAAAATAGTTCATAGTGTATTCAAGTAAAGTTCTGTGGATTTTTATGTTCTGTTGTGTTTGAGGAGAATTTTTTATTAAATATCTCCTATTTTGTGACTTATGAAATCCAAATTTAGCAGAAATCCTTCTTTTGAAAACAAATGGAAACCTAAGACACTATTCTGTATAGGACTATCTTTTACAGCAGGAATTTATTTTCAGATGAGCTAATGAGAAGATATATAATTCCATCCTGAGATTTTAATTAATGACATAAAACTTAGGTAGAATCATGCCGTGAACACATTGCCAAAAATTAGACCATAGACATCAATTTACTACCTTTTAATATTTTAGTTTAACATCAGTACATTTTGGTAAGGTATAACAAGTATTTTTTGCTATTTTATATTGAAGTCAAAACTACTAAATTGTTATATGTTTTCAAATTACCACTCCCCCCCCTCCCTAATTTTCTGGAGTATTAGAAGCAGCACTTGAGCTCAGTATAATCTAAGTTTAATTTAATGGCAACATCAGGCCTAAACTATTCGTTGAGCTGCATAGAAAATTGTTTTAGTGTTATATGTGAATGTACTGTATTCAATTCTCTTTTGGGTAACTTTATATTATCTACTTGCTGATTTAAAAAAAAGAAATATTATTCTGCTATGGTCTCTTCTTTAAGATTTTGCAATCAATCTGCATACTTTAGTCCTTGTACGTCATCTGTCATTATATTCTGGAAGAAAGGATGTGGTGTTTTTAGGCAACGCCTTTAAAATTTAGCTGCAGATTTTGAGCAGATAAGCTGGGCGTAAAAAGGAAAACAAAAGATTATTCTAAACAAATTCATTGGGTAAATATCTGGAATAAGAGGAGCTGTACCATAACAATTCTTCTCCTTTCTCTTCTCTTTTGATCTCTGGCTGTTTTTTGCTTTGCTCAGGAGAGATAACGTGCTTTGGCTGACCTTGGCTAAGTCTAACCTACTGCTTTCTCTCTCTGCTCCTCTCTCTCTTGGGACAGGGGGTGGGGGGGTGCAGTGGAATGGCTTCCCTGTTTTTTTTTGACCGGGGTTTTCGTGTGTTTGCTATTGTAATAACTGTATAATATTGTAAATACTGTATATTTTGTACATATTCATTACATTCCATTGTAGAGTGTAGTTTTTGCTTGTAAATACAGCTTCATTTGCTTCTAACTGAGTTGGTCTGGCAAAGTTAATGCTGGGGGGAAATTTCAACCTACAACACAGGACTACAGTTTCATGTCTTCAAATTATCCCTAAGGCAATGTTCTGCTAAGTTGATTTTGGCGTAAGTTATGTCATCTTGCAGGAAGCACAGCAGATTGACTGCAAATAATCTATCTCAGAATCTTAGCCTGCATTTTTCTTTCCTGATTTTTTTATTTTTATGGACTGATTTCTTTATGATTAAATACTTACTGAACATTACTCCTGAGTGATTTTCCATACACAGAATAATAGAAAAAGCTTACTTTACAGTTCATTAGTCATTATTTATGTGAATGTTGGCACCTCCTCCTAACCATAGTGACTGAAAATAGTCAGAGAAGAAGAAAAATGACCACTGAGTTTAAAAAAATTATGTTTTAATGTTTTTAATCTGCAGTAAGATTAAGATGGGAAAGTAGCCAGGCAAACATTAAGAAACACAAACATGACCAAATTGACAAGGGAGTAGATACCTTTCAAAATGTCAACCAATTACAATTAGTTCCCAAGATTTAATTAGTACTATGTAGCATTGTACCATATGACCACTGAAATGTTCCAACATATAACATTACAATTTATTCCCCCTCCCCACCCCGCCATGGTTCCAGATGCAAGTCCTAACAGTTCAGTGTTTCTATATCTGCAAAACTAACATAACAACTACCTGGAAAAGCATTGTGAAAATTACTTAGGTATTTTCATCCTTTCAAATGGTAATATGCAAGTGAAAAATTTACCCCAGGTGGTGAAAGGGATATTCCACATCATACGACATCATGATCAGCAAAAAATAGATGAGGAAAGAATGAGGAAACGAGGACACAGAGAGAGATGGCATTTGACTTCTCAAGTAAGCATCGTATGTTGTGAAGCCCTGCTTTTCTGGAGATAATTCTATGACTGAACACTTGCCTGCTGAGAGGAAGTAGTGAATGAATTCCACATTCTGCTTCTGTGTGCAGCTTCTACTTTAAACTGTCTTTATCTCACAAATTTCATTTTATCCATTCCTACCCACTGCATCCCACTGGAAGGCAGCGAGCAAGCATCTGTGTCAAGCTTAGCTGTAGTTAACCACTGCTATAAGTATTATTTATTGTTACTATTTTAATTTTATTTACAAGGAGCCTAGTGGTGCTACAGTAAGCAAGTGATATTCAAACCAAAACTTACATGAAAATGGAGACATTTCTGCTTAAGGCACTAGTTTAGTTTTCCTGCATAAAGAATATCCATAATGATTTGATCTAGTTTCAACATAGGAATTCAGTGTGTAAGATTTGCTACACACATAAATTTAGCCTAAATTTAGGACATGTGATATCTAAGGCTCCTTTTCACTGCTTTATTTTATTAACAACAAAATCCTGCTATAATAGGAGTTGAAAAGTCTCCAATTGTTCAATGAATCCTTTTTAAACCTTCTTGGTTGTTCTGGTACAAAGCTTGGAAAGTCAATCTGGAGCAATTCATTATTCCCAGAATCACTGGAATTAGGCTTTGGAATAGAATGGTTACAAATTTAATTATTGAAAATGCTAGAGGAAGAGCTTTGGTTTGTGAGGTTAGTGAGCAAGGAAACAGAAAGGCTAATAGGTCCTTTCAAGTCTCTCTTCCTCCCCTTTCTTTCTTGTGCTCATTTCCCTTCCTCCTTCTCCAGCAATTTGCTTTTGTTCAGTGGTCTGTACTGACTGCATTGAAAACAGTTTGAGCAAATTTGTGTTAAATTGAAGCATAATCCTCCAGACAATATTTTCACAAACCTATTACACTTTCTATTATTTGGTTGCTCAGATGGATTCCACTGATCTCAGTGAGAGCTGAATGCAAGGTGAAATCAAAGAGGCACATCATCTCCTCTGCAAACAAACAAAACCAAACAACCAACAAAACCAACAACAAAACCCCACGACCCCAAACAAAACAAAAAAATACCACTGTGCATTAAAGAAACCACTGGGCTTGCTAAATTTCACCAAATCATAATCTCTGTGCAGTACCAAAACTGGGAGAAGTGATGAACTTTTTTGTTACTGAAGGGGAATTACACAATCTCTTCTTATTCCTATGGAGAATTTAGTTAGCATTTGAGAAAACACAACTCCTCATTATAGGTTATAGACTGCCACACAATGAACTTCACAATTTGCAGCTGGCTGCACTGCTGAGTTTGTACTGCTCTGCATCCTATTTATTTGAACTGTGAGTGTGATTCAGAACTACCGAGGCATCTGTGTACATGTCAGCACACACATATTTATACTGTGCTTAGTGCAACTCATTTCCACCCTGATGCTTGTGCAATGGACAATTCATATTGTCCTTTGCAGTCCACTGAATTTTAAAACATTAAATTTCATCTTTTTAGGGAATCCTCAGCCTTAGGATTGAGACATGACTATGACCAAATTGATGTGGCAGTTAAAACTGGGATCAGTTCAGAATGGTCATATTCAACATATAGTTTGAATGTGTTTATAATTTATTGAGATGATTTAAAACTTAATTTTGGCATTTGAAATAATGGAATGCCAGGGTAAAAATTTAGTTATAATACTAATAATGTTATTCAAAGAAGAGAAAGAGGAATGTCAAGATGTTTAAATTGCTTCATAAAAGAAACAAGCTGAAGTGCAAAGGTTTGTTCTAATAATCTTATTCCAAGGCAGTTGCATGATGCACTTGGGAATCTTAAGGAAAAACATGCCTCTTTTTAAGGTAAAATCATACTGTAGCCCCTTTTTAACTTTATATCTCATGAGAATTTAGCTGTACTCCTCTCTGCATTTTACTATTATTCTTAAACTAACAAATTAGAGTAAGTTAATGAATGGAACCAACTAATGCATTATCCAGATGATAAGTAAAAAATAATAGCCACAACAAGTCCAGCAAAAGAATGTGGTTAAGGGAAAGTGATTGTCTGTTTGGGTTTGGTGGGATTTTTCAGAAATATTTTTATTGCAACTCTCATCTCCTTCTAACAGCAGTTTCACATAGTTGTCAGCCTTTCATTTGTATTTATAGCATGATGCAAACATATCCTTTAATATTGCACATTCACATCAAATTTTAGGAACCGAGGTACATGATAAATTCTATACTAACAGATCTACATGCATAACACACAATTTGTCTGGGGAATGAATCTCTCTTGTACTTCAAAAACATTTTGGAAAGCCTTCAGGTGAGAACTGGTTTTGAATGGCATAATTAACCTTGACAGTAATTTCTTCATATCAGAGCCAAATAGCAGTTGGAAAGATGTATTCACTTTTCACAGAGCACTGAGTACTTATGGCCTGGAAAGAGGCTATAATGTGTTCAAAGAAAGTGCATTTCAACAGTCATGGAAAAGGGTTCCAGCAGAGACTCATCCATCAAATCCTGGAGAAGGACACAATTCCCACAAGAGGTAATAGAGACCCTGACTAGACATTTGCAGTAGATTATTTTCAGTCCTAAACCAGTGTAAGCGATTGTTTCCAGAACCAACATGATAAAACAATATAATTACATTATGCTAAACACTGCTTTTCATATTATTGGAAAATTAATCTTAATTTCTTTCCTCCTGGAAGATAATTGTGACTAATTAATTAAAGTTTTATCATCTCTATATCATTAAGTGTGTATGTTGCTGTGATTGCCATGCAAACTAACAGAGACAAAACAGGTCCAAAAGGCTCTGTTTTTCATTCCTCATATTTCACTAAGTAGCATTTTCTACTGTTTGTATTAGTATTTCATTGATCAGCACATTTTTTGGTTTCAAATTCATATATAAAGTTCCAGTAAGAAAATATTGACATATTTTATAAGGAAACAAAAACCCAAACAAACAAAGAAACCACAACAACAAAAATAAAGTGGTATAAACATTTAAGATTCTGATATTCAAACACAAAATCAAGTGTAGTCTGAGATGAAAATAAATCTTTTATATGAAGTGAGATGACAGCTTTATAAAATTACTAATACTAATTTCAAAGGATGCATTTCAAGTTTTCTACACGATGCTGGCTGCTCAGAATTTTTTTTTCCTGAGTAAATGTGAAAATATATAAAACAGAATTTGATAGGAGCAGAGCTAGACCCAGAGCTAAGTGGTTTTGAAAAATCTCACCCATCTATTGAAAGAACAGTTTTGTTAAAGTTATTCAGCTTTCTGTAAGGTGCTCTATTAACTGCCTTCTCAGGAAGAAAAAGGGTGAGATTTATTATTATTATGAAAGCAGAAGTATTTTTTTATCTTCTTACAAATCCTACCTAAGTAGAAGGGGTGCACAGAAGGCATAAATTTTAAATCTATTTTGAAAAATACATAACTTCAGGCTGACCTGACTAGCTTCATCTTTCATGTTTTGCTACTAGAATCCAGTCACTGAAATATTGAGAGCTGTATTGCTAGGAAATGTCTTCGTACTTAAAATCATAGAACCATAGAATGGTTTAGGTTGGAAGGTACTTTTAAAGGTCATCTAGTCAACCCCCCCTGCAGTGAACAGAGACATCTTTAACTAGATCAGGTTGCTCAAAGGCCCATCCAACCTGATCTGCAATGTGTCCGAGGATGGAGCTTCTATCACCTCTCTGGGGATCCTGTTAGTGTGTTTCACCACCCTCACTGTAAAAAAATTCTTCCTTTTATCTATGCCTAAATTTACCCTTGATCTGCTGTAACTCTCCCCTGTTTCAAATAAAGCTGAATAGTTCTCTAAATTCTGATGGCTGCATTGGTTAGTTTTCTTACAAAACCACACAGAGAGTTCAGATATTGTTTATGTAGTTGTGTTTTAGACTTCTGCTGTGTAGAAGTTGGATTTCAGACTGCAAGTGTAACATGAGAAGTTATCAGTGGTAAAATGTGCAAAATAACTTCAGTGAGTTTGGTTCTGTCAGTGGAAGCTATCCCAAAAGAGCAATGATTTCCTAGTGGATGAATGTAATGGTATTAAATAATTTGCTACAGGTTCTAAGCTGCCTTCTGATTTATCATAATACATGTGGGTTTTTTTCCTTGGAATCTGATGGAAAATTCATGCCAGTCTGTTCTTTGAAGTATGACACTTAATGGAATTCATTCTTGCATGTCTCTTTCAACATTTCAGAGACACATCTCACAAATGGACAGTTCAGGCAGTTAAAAGAACATGTGTTTATAGGTATGCTTTTGTTGAAGAGAAAGGAAGACACTACTGCTCCTTGAGTGATCTATGACATACACTTTTGCCTCTATGTTTCCTCATGCATCAATATCCAAGGAGAAAAGTTATTGTAAAGGATGGTACTGTAAAGATGTTACCTAAACAAGTTTAATTTTCAACCCATTAAATTAATTAGATATTATGATTGACAGGGGTTTATTTTAATACTCTGAAGAAGAAACAAAATTAATACTAGGTAACTAACCAGAAAACCAGTCAGCAATATGTGGAAACTGAACAAGGGAGTAGATAGTGGATAGTATGATTAATATGCAAAACAGAGGTTTCTTTCCTGGAGTCCTGGTGATATCAGTGGAAGAATGCTGAACACAGCCTCAGGACAGGCTTTACTAGACTTCTTAAACAGTGTCCTCTTTCCAGTAGGATTCAGGTTTTCTGGTAAAATGCATATACCTTCTGTTAAGAAAATAGTAATGTCCTCAAAGAGTGATCTCACTTTAAACTGAGGGGGAAAAATAAAATAAAATAAAAAAGAAATAAATAAGCACATGATTTGTTTAAAATTCTTTCTAAGTGTAGATATCCTATCTTGGAAATAATCTGTTTCAGACACTTATAAACCCCTGTGTCTGAAAAGTAGCAATTTCAGCTGTAATCTCCAAAGGTAATTTCAGGAAAGTAAATGAAAAATGTGGCCCAAAATGTGTCATACACTTAAAGCTTGCATATCCTTAGCAATTCTTTTTTTTAACTTTGCCTTACAATTTCAGGACTAAATTATATTCTCTGTAAATGTAAGGTAGAAACTTAAGATTTGTGTCACTTCTGGGAACAGAGCTTCTTCAGAATACTGTAAACTTGTCAGAATGGTATAACTCTAAATAAAATCTATACTTTCTTCACTATATAAATAAATAAGCAAATAAATAAATCGAGGAAGGAGTTGAGTAGTTGATAATTTTCTTGGTGCTTCCTTTTCCACTCTCAAATGGGATTAAATTGCTTCTCTAGTTTAGGGAGGGGAAAAAATAAAGGCAATTTCAGATACGTAAGGAAATATAACTGTTATAAGTGACTGACATAGAAAAACATTGTCCACAGTGTCAAGGGTTTAATTTAAATTTGCTGCTGTTATTCAAAACCATCCTGTCTCATCCCAGCTTCCAGATGGAAGTGCTGCCTAGAGCAAAGTATTATGGGACTCAAAGTTCAGGTTGCGACATGAGAGGCTTGCTGTTCAGATTGCTGGTTTTTTAATTTCCTGCATTTCCTTGTGCTTTTACTGCAAGTAGGCTAAGCTAAGGTAGTTGTATATTATGATTATGTTATTTTATATTTAACACATATCTTTTCTCAAGTCTTTATCTCAAACAAGATTTCTTTTTTTTTTTGTGGTACTTTTTCTCACTTCTGTGTTGGGAGGAAACAGGCAGGTTTTTTACCATGTGTTGACCTGTTACACACAGTTAGCTTATATCTGAACCACTGCACGGTGTTATCTGATGATAATTTTTACTTTATATTAAATTTTATTTTTCACAGTCTTAATCTTGAGAACATGCTTTTCTAATTATATAAAAATTAATACCTCAACTAAAAGTGCACAAATTTTAATAGTATCTATCTGGTGCTCAAGACAACAGTCAGAAAGTCTTAACAGAATATAAACTTTAAATCTGCTTCAGCAAAGTTCACCATCTTTGAGGTCTCTTCCAACCTTGGTGATTCTGTGATACCATCTTTCTTCATCATAACTATGTTATTCTTGATTAGCATGTCCCAAGAAGAAATACATGTAGAACTGAGAGGAAGAACATATATAGTCTTCAGAATAAATTATCTTACCACTGTTTGTGACAAATTATCTTAATTGCTCCACACTGAAGTCATTACTTTCTGACAGCTGCCAGTCAAACAAGAATTTTCTAAAGAATTGCAAGAGTGGTTACAGACAGACCAGTAGAATTTTAATTATTTCTGAAGCTCATAGACAGTCTGCCAATGAATCAAGACACAGACTAATTTCTTTCCACAGTTATTTGCTAAATTGTTTTTACTATTAATAATTTGATTTATAATATTACTGATGTTACTATTGCTAGTTTTATAGATGAAAGCATGCACACATTGATGAGACATTCAGAAAAAACAATTGATCTCATTCTATTTCAGAAATACCCTTGCAAGTCCATGTTTTCCAGTAATATCCTGGTAGTGAGAATTTTCACTAGCTAATGAAACAATTTTGACTCTTTTAGTGAGAAAATAAAATTAGCAGAATGCTTTAAGGCAGACTGAAGGACGTTGTCTTGGTTTTGAAATAGACTAGACTAGACTAAACTAGACTAGACTAGACCAGACCAGGTTGGAAGAGACCTTCAAGATCATCATGTCCAATCCATCAACCAATCCAACTCACCTAACCAACTAAACCATGGCACCAAGCACCCCATCAAGTCTCCTCCTGAACACCTCCAATGATGGTGACTCCAACACCTCCCCGGGCAGCCCATTCCAATGGGCAATCTCTCTCTCTCTAGGAAGAATTTCTTCCTAACATCCAGTCTAAACCTCCCCTGACTCAGCTTGAGACCAAAAAGTTTATGTAGTGCTCCTGAAGGGCAGAGCTGAAACTGACTGCAAAGTGGTGACACAGATCATCTTTCACATTGGAAGAGAGAAAGTTTCATTACTACATAGAGCAGAAATTGTCACTACTGTTTGCTTTTCATATGAAATCAGAAGGTTTTATTATGCAGCAATCAGTACAACATGTCTCATATATTTTTACAGTATCATGGCAAAAAAGAGATGAAATGTTCCTAGTCAGATTTGCAATGTTGAATACTAGGTGTTTATTATTACTGGTGGTCTTTCTAAGTGATTAAGAGGCAATAGGTAGTATACAGCACAATAAACATGAAAACAACATTGGTTGCATGCTAGAAAACAGATATTTCTGTATTGTCTTTTTTAGGAAAGCTAATGGAATAACTTCAGTCTGTCACAGGGTGTACACAATGGTGTTGTTGAATTACGTGCTGAGATCTAAACCAAAAGATCAGTGCAGTAGGACATAAGCAATACTGGAGGTTCCTGGAGTGAATTGATGGTAATTCCTCCTCCAAGTGATAGAGAAGTAAATGTGGAGAAAAACTCATACTCACTAGTAAGGAGAATTTTGTCAGGAATATGAAAACCAAAGGTAGCCTTATTTACCATAAAACAGTGAAGTTCAGGATCCCAAGGAGAAATGGGAGGGTAAAAAGCAAGATCAGGCTTTAGTCTCGTCAAAGAGGGAAAAGTCTGTTTGGATAAGGCCCTGAAGGGAAGAGGGACCGAATATTCAAAGGTTACCTCCTCCAAGCTTAAGAGAGCTCCATCCTAATGAATATGAAGTGAGGCAAAAATGCCAGGAGGCTGTGAGGATGAACACAGATTTCCTGGCCAAACTCAAACATAAGAGGAATCTTACAGAGGGTAGAAACAAGGTCAGGTAACCCAAGAAGAACAATATAAATGTTTTCCAAACATGTAGGGATGAAGTGATGAAAGCTAAAGTCCAGATGGAATTGAACATAAGCAGAGATGTCAAAGACAACAGGAAGGGTTTCTCTAAGTAGATAAGGGACAGAAGAAAACAAAAAAGAGAAAAAAAAAAAGACTAGGGAAAATGTAGGCCAAGTGCTCAATGATATGGAAACCTTGTTACACAGGATATGGAAAATGCTGAAGTGCTGAATGCCTTCTTTGCCTCAGACATTGCTTGCAGGAGCAGCATTGAAGATATTATCTTGGTAGAAGGTGGTCAGATCATGAAACACAAACTAAATATAGCAAACTAAATATACATAAGTATGGCCCATGATGGGATGTGACCATGATGGGATGCATCCATGAGTGCTGAGAGAGCTGGCAGGTGTCATCATGATTAATGACAGTGACAAGTTTCTAAGGACTAGAGGGAGGCAAGTGTTGCTCTTATCTGGAAGAAGAAGGAAAAAGAGGAACAAGGAATTTATAGGCTGGTGAGCCTCAGTTTGAACACTTGGAATGTGAATCATAGAATCATAGGGCAACAAGGCTGGTGAGAGGCCTTGGGCACAAGCCGTATGAGGAGAGGCTGAGGGGAGCTGGGATTGTTTAGCCTGGAGAAGAGGAGGCTCAGGGGTGACCTCATTGCTCTCTGCAACTACCTGAAAGGTGGTTGTAGCTAGGAAGGGGTTGGCCTCTTCTCTCTAGCAACCAGCACCAGAACAAGAGGATACAGTCTCAAGCTGCACCAGGGGAAGTTTAGGCTTGAGGTGAGGAGAAAGTTCTTCACTGAGAGTCGTTCACCATTGGAATGGGCTGCCCAGGGAGGTGGTGGAGTCACCATCCCTGGAGGTGTTCAAGAGGGGATTGGATGTGGCACTTGGTGCCATGGTCTAGTCATGGGGTCTGTGGTGACAGGTTGGACTCGATGGTCTTCAAGGTCTCTTCCAACCTTAGTGATACTGTGATACTGTGACAGAATTATAGAATCAACAAGGTTGGAAAAAAACTCAAATATCATCGAGTCCAACTTGTCGCCCAAGACCTCATGCCTACTAGACCATGGCACCAAGTGCCACGTCCAATCCCCTCTTGAACACCTGAAGATGCAGTTAATCTTGAAAAACATTCCCAGGGTCACAAAAGTGCAAGGAAATAATCAGAAATAGTCATCCTGGCTTCAGCAAGGGGAAGCCATGATTGACCAATATGTTAGATTTCTATGATGCAATGGTTGCCCTGATAGATAAAGGGAAAACAGTGTCTACCTAGACTTCAGCAAAGCTTTTGACACTGTTCCTCAGGAGACCCTTTCAGAAAAGCTTTTGTATTGTTGCCTGGATGAGCAGGCAATAAGATGGACTGAAAACATGGTGCATGGCTTGGCCTGGAGGGTGATGATCAAGGGTGCAAATTCTAGTTGGAGGCCAGTAATGTGATGGTGTATCCCAGAGATCATCACTGGGTCCAGTCCTCTTCAATACCTTCATGAATGTTTTAGATGATACAGTATCACATGGAATCAACCAGGTTGGAAAAGACCTCAGAGATCATGAAGTCCAACCTATTACCTAATGCCTAACACCTGACAACTAAACCATGTCTCCAAGTGCCACATCCAAGCCTCTTTTGAGCACCTCCGGGGACAGTGACTTCACCACCTCCCTGGGCAGCACATTCCAGTGGCAAATAATTCATTCTGTGAAGAACTTTCTCCTCACCTCAAGCCTAAACTTTCCCTGGTGCAGCTTGAGACTGTGTCCTTTCTATGTCCTCACCATGTCCTCTCCATCCTTCTTGTAGCGTCCTTCAGGTACTGAAAGGCTGCTATTAGGTTTCCCCAGAGCCTCCTCTTCTCCAGGCTGAACAATCCCAGCTCCCTCAGCCTGTCCTCGTAGCAAGATCAGCCAAAACATCCTAAAGTGTACCTCACAGAGTTTGCTGATGAAACAAAGCTGAGAGGTGTGGCTCATGTCAGAAGATCATTGTGCTATTTAGAGAGATCTTGACCAGCTGGAGAATGGGTTGGCAGGAAATTAACAAAGTTTAACAAAGACAAGAGCCATGTCCTGCACCTAGGAAAGAACAAACCTATGCACTGGTACTCTGGGAGGTACCCATCCAGAAAGTAGCTTTGCAGTAAAGATCCTGGAGATACTACTGCACATCAAGTTGAACATCAGCCAATAATGTGCTTTTGATGTGAAGAAGGCAAGTAGTACTCTCATCTGTATTAGTAAAGTATTACCAGCAGGTAGGAGACAATTGAATTTTTTTATTCAGCATTGGTGATATCATACCTGGGGTGCTATGTTCCATTCTGATCTCTTCAGTACAAGGGAATCATGGACATACTGGTAAAACTCCCATGAAGGGCCAAAAGTATGATTAAATGACTATGCTGTTGCAAAACGCAGTTTTCTATTAGAACAAATAAACACAGCCAACAGATTAGCATGTAAAAACATAGAAATGGTAGCAACAAGATCTAAAATTCCACAGTATTTTCTGATATGATGATTCCAAACATAGGACAATCTACTGTAGAATAGAATAGAATAGAATAGAATAGAATAGAATAGAATAGAATAGAATAGAATAGAATAGGATAGGATAGGATAGGATAGGATAGGATAGGATAGGATAGGATAGGATAGGATAGGATAGGATAGGATAGGATAGGATAGGATAGACCAGACCAGGTTGGAAGAGACCTTCAAGATCATCACGTCCAATCCATCAACCAATCCAACTCACCTAACCAACTAAACCATGGCACCAAGCACCCCATCAAGTCTCCTCCTGAACACCTCCAATGATGGTGACTCCACCACCTCCCCGGGCAGTCCATTCCAATGGGCAGTCACTCTCTCTGTATAGAACTTCTTCCTAACATCCAGCCTAAACCTGCCCTGGCGCAGCCTGAGACGGTGTCCTCTTGTTCTGGTGCTGGCTGCCTGGGAGAAGAGACCAACCTCTGCCTGGCTACAACCTCCCTTCCTCCATACTGTCAGACACTTTTCCATCTGTGAACACAGCATCATTTCAACAAGCTATCATTTTGCTTGACAGATCAGCTGAACATTTCAGAAGTACTAAGAAACAGCCAGGTGGTAATTCAAAGCCATACTGGGCCTTATATTTTTTAATTTTTAGATTGAAAGTCTATGGGTACACAGAGCTGCTTGCTTGAAGTAAGTTGCTAATGAATGAGAATAGAAACTCTATCTCCTGTAGCATCAGAAGACACACTCACATTACCTCTCCCTTGCTATTAAGTGGGTTCTCAATGTTATAAATCTTGTAGCTATAGCATCAAATACAGCAGTTAAATATAAATTCTTATTAAAAATCTAATAGAAGTGCCTTACCTATTTTTCAAAGACAAGAGAAATCACATAAGACTTCTTGAGTCTTCTTTATTTTTCTTATCCCTTTAAGGGACTTTATGGACCACATCCCTCGGTGAAATCTTGGCTATCAAAAGGGGTCATTTTCATCATAACCTGATTACATGAAGAAAGTCATGACAAATGTTAACATGCAGGTTATGTTAGATTCAGCTTTCGGTTTCTTTGTGTGTTTGTTTTTGTTTATTTGTTTGTTGGGTTTTTTTTAAGGAAGAAGTAATCAAATTAATATGTCAAATAACACACAGCAGGCAGGAACCAATTAATACAATACAATACAATACACCAGGTTGGAAGAGACCTTCAAGATCATCACGTCCAACCCATCAACCAGTCCAACCCACCTAAATACAATACAGTACAATACAGTACAATACAGTACAATACAACCCACCTAAACAACTAAAAAAACTAAACCCTGGCACCAAGCACCCCATCAAGCCTCTTCTTGAACACCTCCAATGAAGGTGACTCCACCACTTCACAGCAGCTGATTCCAGTGGGCAACACTCTCTCGGTTATAGAACTTCTTCCTAAGATCCAGTCTAAACCTGCCCTGGCCAAGCCTGAGACTGTGTCCTCTTGTTCTGGTACTGGCTGCCTGCAAGAAGAGACCAACCTCCACCTGGCTACAACCTCCCTTCAGGTATGGAAATGAGGGCCCAGGGATAATTTGCTGCAATATTTTTTAATTCAACAAATATTGTAATCAGCTCGTTCCTTCTATAATAGATGGTATGGCAAGTGATAAAGAGCTCAAAAGGTTTTTGTAATTCCCCCCTTTTTCTGTTCATACAACATACATTTAGGAAAATTGTAACTGCAAAGACAGTAACAAGCCTGTTGTTTGGTTTTTGGTTTTGTTTGGTTGGTTTTTATGGTTTGTTTGTTTGGGTTTGTTTTTTTTTGTAACACATTTAAGACATCAAAGGCAGAGCAATCAGTGTCTACACACTTTCTTCAGTCAGAAACAGGTGACAAAATAAATTCAGATCACTACAGTAATTTACAGAAGAAAAACCTTCCATGCTAGTATATCTCATTTGAATCTAATGGAAGCCTACAGATGCCATGTTATAATTTCATGTGTGCAGGGTATATAGAAAATATTGTGCATTAATCACATACCATTTATTTTTTTAATCTGTTTTTTTTTCCATCTTAAATATTATATAATTTTAAGAAATAAAGAAATATGAAAATAAATCAGACTGAATGTTTCAATCTAATGATGTCAGTTATGTTTCTGACACCACAATCTGATATTCTAGGCAGATTTAGTACCAGAATGAATTTAGGGGAAATGCATTATCACAGTCAACAATGATTACTACCTCGATGAGAGATGGAGACAAAGCTTGATGCAAGCAACGTGTCTACTTTATTGTACAAAGTC